>PVIU01011680.1:27481-63938 GCA_004026605.1 Ondatra zibethicus | reverse complement strand
GCCCAAGACTTCAGCAACTGTGTTCACCCTGTAAAGAGACCGCAGTGGTTGGCCCCGAAGAGCTCTGTGTCGAGTCAGGGTTTGGCTCCACAGTGCTTTGTGCAGAATCAAGGGTGAGCTCTATTGGTTAGTTAAGATGTGAGCTGCCTGGAGACCTCGATGGTCTTCCTGGTGGTCCCCTTTTCCGAGCATTCTTTTCTCAGGTACCTCCTTCCCTGGCCTTTGTGGGTCTGATCCTGCACGACTCAACTTGACTCTTGGCAGCACGTAGCTGCCATGTCACCAATAAGCAGAGAACCCCTCTTGTGGTATTTCTGACAGCCATCACTGGTGACGGCTGAGAGCACGGGTTTATGGACAGAAAGAATCCTGCTGCTGCCTTCCCAGGTGGGGTCACAGCCCTGGGTACCGGGGCTTCTGGAGAGAGTAGGAGGGATGGGCAGAGCAGGTGCGGATTCTTTGTGGAGTGTGCTGTTCACTGCCAGGCACTGAGACCCAGTGAATAGAGTTCTTAAAAATACAAATGGCCAGAGACCCACAAGCCGAGTCCCTGAAACCCTAGGGCAAGAGCAGGCTTCAGGGTGGCCTGGCCATCTGGTCAGCTCTGCCATGCTCTTCTCTGTATTGGATAAACTTGGTTTGAATCAGAGGCGTATTGACCATTCTGTCATCACAGCAATCACAGAGCCTTGGGAGTTAGCAGAAAGGTCTAGATGTCTGACAGGGCGTGGGCATTACCCTGCCTTGAACTCCTGGTGCCTGAGTGCTAGAATTGTGGTCAAGGATGACCTTGATCTCCTGACCCTTTTGACTTGAGCACAGTTTATGCCCTGCTGTGGACTGAACCCACAGTTCCCTGCATTGCTGGTAAGCACTCTCCCGAGTGGGTAACACCCCTATTACTCCCGTTTTCTACTGCCAATTTCAGGGAGCTCAGACCCATAAGGCTAAGAGAGAGTATCGTCCTGTGGCTTTCTGCGTTCCTGGAATCTTTCTCCTCCCACACCCACCTCCAGCCCACCCACCTGTCCTGCACCTGTCTTTGGTCTGACTGAGAGGCGGCTGGCTTGACTCCAGCTTACTCGTTAGCACTCTAGGCTGCCATGTCTTTTGGCTTCAGATCTCCGTTTCCCTTAGCCTGTGCCAAGAAAGTGTCTATTAATCCAGCTGGCTGGTGGTAAAGAAGGGACTTCAGCAGAGGTGATAATGTGTAGTACAGCAGCCCTCAGAGTGCTGACCCTGGACCACAGGCAGCAAGGACCCTGGGACCTGTCAGAAATACAAACTCTCAGCCACTCCCATCCTGCAGCTTCAGTCCAGGAGCTTCAGGGTGACGCTCATCTCCAGCTGACTGTGAGGAAGGCAGAAAAGTGTGCTGTGCGGGCCATTCAGAGCGAGTGTGCAGGATGTCAGACTGGTTCCCGGCTTCGGCGTATGGTCCCTAGCCTTTGTAAAGTCTTCTGCGAGCCCCTTCCCAGCTAGACTGCAGCCCCCTGGGCCCACCAGAGACGCTGTGGACCCAGCATGCAGTAATAGAAAAGTGCCTTCTCCAAGACTGTCAGTCTCTGGTCCTGAGAAAAGTGTCCGGAGAGCTGAAGGTCGCTGTCCAACTTGAAGGGAGGGGAGCACAGCACCTCCAGGGGAAGCGGGGGAAGTGAGGAGGGTGTGGCAGTTATTCATGCTTCTTCCTATACGGCATTTAATTCACAGGTTTCTAAACCCCAGAACCACTGGGGAGTTAATGGAACCAGAGAAAGTCATATTCAAAGCTGGGCACATAGCTTGGTACAGTGCTTGCCTACATGTGCAAAGGGTTCGATCACCTGCATTGCATAAGCCAGGCATGGCGACACACACCTGTAATTATAGCACTTAGGAGGAGGAGAGAGGAAGATCAGAAGGTCAAGGTCCTTTTCTACTACATAGCTTCGGAGTCCATTGAGGATGCATGAAACCCTATCTTAAAAAAGATGATTCAGCAGGTAAAGGCACTGACTGTCAAGCCTGGTGACTTAAATTCAGTCCCTGGGATCCACATAGTGTACTCGTGCACATGGTTCTCTGACCTCTACACATGTGCCATGACATGTGTGCCACAATTTCACACACACACACACACAAATTGTGTGTATGTGTATATGTGTGTGCATACACATATATGTATATATACATAATACATATATTTGCATATAACCATGCATGCATGCATACATACATACATACACTAAAAGGAGACCAAGTCCAAGTTTGGAGGTCCTCTCACTCTGTCCTTCCCACCAGGCTTAGCAGACAGGTGTTTTTGTTGTTTGTCTTTCTTTATCTTTTCTACATTTGTTTGTGTATTTTCTGAGTCACATCCCTACCTCTTTGTCTCCTTACTACTTATTTCCTAGACCAGTGGCTTCAAACTTCGGCGTGAGCAGAGCCGCTGCAGTGACTGATGGAGTAAGTCTGGACGGAGCCTGGGAATCTGCATTCCCAGCAAGTACACCCTTTGCTTTACTGGAAGGCACACTTCTGACTTGAGCCACAGTTGGAGCTCTGTTGTGCATTTCTTATGTAACAGAAGAAGATAGTAACGCTTTTTAAATACACCGGGCAGAGATTTTTTTTTTTTTTGCTTACTTTTTTTTTGTTTTTTTTCTTTTGTTTGTTTGTTGTTTTGTTTTGTTTTTTCAAGACAGGGTTTCTCTGTAGCTTTGGAGGCTGTCCTGGAACTAGCTCTTGTAGACCAGGCTGGCCTTGAACTCACAGAGATCCTTGCCTGTGCCTCCCGAGTGCTAGGATTAAAGGCGTGCACCACCACCGCCAGGCCAAGCTTTACCTGTAGAAATTGAATGCTAGAGACAATGGCAGGCACATTGACCTCAGAGCCACCCTGTGTGAAATGTGCTAGAGATGGGCACTCACTTTGCTGGAGATCTGACCTTGAACCATGCTCATTGTTGGTCACTGCTAGATGAGAGCAGGAGAAAGGAGAAATCCAAAAGAGCCACTAGGTTCTGTATTCCACGACACATGAAGACACAGGGGAGAAGCTATTCCTTTAAGTATAATCCACACTGGGGTCAAATTCCTAACTTTTTAATTTTTGGGGGGGGGGTTACTGTTTTATTTTTTTTTAAAGAAGAATGAAAGAAAGAAATTTTATATTACAAAAGTTACCACTGGTTGTATGTTTGCGTTACTTTATTCCTATAGTAAATCATTCCCTTTGTGTCGGAGGCAGACTCCCCCCCCCTGCAGTTTCTGGATACCATGGGAATATGGAAAGCCAGGCCTACATGGGGAATGAAACCACTCCAAGAAAAGCTTTGAAGATTGTTTTCTCATCTCCTTTTTATTTTTATATGCAAGCAGAGTCCTCTGTGGTTCATCTTATCTCTCTGTCTTTAGCCAGAAACATTTTGGCCCAAGAAAATAGAAAACAGTCTCCAGCTAGAGGAACTCAGGTGCAGAGGTTAAATATTCCAGTCTTTGAAGTGAAATGATTTTTTTTTGTTGTTGTTGCTCTTCAGGGTGTAATGATCCCTCTCTCCCTCTCTCCTTCTTCTCGTGCAATGCTTTCAACTCACTGTGCTGGAAGTGTCTGGGCCTCCTTAGATTCCCCTTCTGTTCTCGCTCAGCAGTTCACTGCAAGTCCTTAAAGGCAAGTTTTATAAAATACATATGAATGAATTTGGCTCACTGTGTGGCTGCTGTTCTTGCCCCATCTCTTGCCTTTGAGGGTTATAAAATTTTTCAGCATCTCTGGTGTATCCCGTAGGCCACAGTCTCAGACAGATGCACACACAATTTTTCAGATATTCTCATCTCACACTCACAGATAATGAACCCTTTATCAGATTTTTCTCACCCCCGGTATCTTCCACATCAAATCTTTCATATTTTTAAAACATTTTTTAAAAAGTTATATGTAACGCCAGGCTTTGGTAACACACGCCTTTAATTCCAGTACTTGGGAGGCAGAGGCATGAAGATATCTGAGTTTGAGGCCAGCCTGGTCTATAGAGCGAGTTCCAGGACAGGTTCCAAAGCTACACAGAGAAACTCTCTCTCAAAAACAAACAAACAAACAAAAAGTTGTGTATGTATGTGTGTATATATGTGTGTATATGTATATATATGTGTGGTGAGGAATGAGTAGAGGTGTGTGGATATGACCTTGTGAGTGCAGATACCTGGAGGCCAATTAAAAAAAAAAGATCAGACTGCGTAGAGCTGGAATTACAGGTGGTTGTGAGCTGTGTCATGTGGGTGCTGGAACCAATGCCGGGGGTGCTCAGCAAGAGCATGGGCTCTTCACTGCTGAGCCATCTCTCCAGTCCTAAACCTCCTGTATTCGTATCAAGGCTATCTTTCCAAAATAGGTTTAATTATGTCACTCCTCTATTTAAATACTTTGCCAACTTGCCATTACTAGAGAATAAGCCTCATCTATTGAACAGTCTTTTAGGACCTCCGTACTGTCCCCACCTTCCCCCCTCCCGGCTAGCTTCCTGCTGCGAGTTTACATAACTGCTGTTTCCAGGGCCCTGGCATCTAAGCGCTGCTCTCATCTGCTGTAACTCTGGGGAGAGTCTTTGTTTTCTCAAGGCTTTGATGAAATGGTTTTGGTTTATGACACTGCCTTATTACTCCCTCCGGCTGCTCATCTCTGCTTCCTGTTCTCCTGTAGGGTGTCGAGGTTGAAGCACTTAACCTTACACAATTACATTCAGCTGCCTTTGGAACCTATTCCTTAGGTCACCTGCAGTGGCAGTCACTCCTCTTGGGCATGCAGTTCAAAGAGGTTTGGCATGCATGTGTGTAAGCCAGAGCCTGGGCTTTGGCCCTCTGACTTGAGGAGCACCCATGTTTGCATCCTGTTACAGTCACCCCAGTAACCCTAGCCACTTCTCATCCCATGGCAGTCTCAAGGATTTACCATCCTCTGTACCTGTTCCTCTCCCATAGTTGGTAGCATGAAGCCAGGTGCAGCTCCTGTGCCCAGAGTGCGAGTCTTCCTTGGTCAACAGATGAATGGTTAATGGCGATCGCTATGAGGTTTGCTTTAATTATGAGCTGAACCTCTCTCATGCTCTTTCCGGTCTTTTCCTAACTGTCCTGATAGAAACTAAAGCTCAGCTGCATCAGGCTCTGGGGGTCACTTAGGGCAGTGGTTCTCAACCTTCCAAATGGTGTGATCCTTTAATACAGGTCTTCATGTTGTGGTGACCTCCCTCCCCCCGCATAAAATGATTTCATTGCTACTCTATAACTGTAATTTGTTATGAACTGTAATGTAAATTTCTAATATGTAGGGTGTGTGATATGCAGCCCCCGTGAAAAGGTCATTTGATCTCCAAAGGGGTCGAGACCCACAGGTTGAGAACCTCTGATTTAAGAGCTTTAGACAGGTACACTGCTATATGTGAGCTCTGAAGCTAAGCCATTTATTTGTTCAGACTCTCAATGACTGTAGGCCATAGCTGATTTGGTGCATGCAAACAGTTTCCAGAGTTATCTGTGATGTCAGCTACAGCTTTTTCTTTGCTAGGGTGTGCTTTCTTTCTTGTTCCTCCGGGCTCATAGCTCATACTTCAGCTATCTCCTCCTTTCCTCTTACCTCGCTGGGTGTAACTGGTGATAGTTACAAAATCTATATCTGATGGCTCTCCTTTTACTGATGGTGTGTTCATTTAGGGAGAGGAAGTGATGAACCTACCTAAAATTATTGCAGAGAGGTTGATGTTAGTATAAATTGATTGGTTTTCGGTACTTTTTTTTATCATTCCGGGGCAGTAGACCATCTCCACTGTCAACTTGATGGCTCTCAGAATCGCCTTGGACAAAGCTGATTCCCCTTCTTTTTGTGATATTCCTCCACCAACATTGGCACATCAGCTACGTTTGTCATTGTGTGTAGGTCTTGTTTTGAAGACCATGTTGTTAAGACTTCATGGTTGCAGATCCTTCTCATTTATAGAAGACACCGGATTAAAGCAGATGTCCTGGTACTCTGACTCTTAGATCCCCCCCCCCCGCCCCTCCTCTTGAGTGACGTTCCCAGGCCTTAGAGTTAGGGCTGTGTGATAGATGCAGGGAACGGGAATGGCGAGCCCCTCATCAGTTCTCCGCATGGTGACCTGTTGTGGATTTCTAGGATGGTCTCCATCTGCAGCAGGAAGAAGTTTCTTTGATGAGGGGTCAAAGCTGTGCTTTTCTGTGGACATAAGGATAGGTATTTGTTCCAGAATCATCCACAGTGAGGTGGAGAGCTTAGTCTCAACTGCTTGGCTGAACTAAAATGGACTCTTTTGTTAAATTTTGAACATTGTTTGTCATGCTAAAAGATGGAAAACATTTTAAAAGTAGAAAGGTTGAGGGAGTGGTGAAAGCATTCAAAAACAAGGCTGTGCTCTGGACCTGCAGCGATAGCCAAGCCCTGGCAGGGGCTCAGGTATTGTAGCAGTGAACTTGGGCTGAGGGAGCACAGCCAAGTCATTCTTTCCACTTAAGTGTTTCAAAATACAAACAGACTTTGATATTAAAGAAGAAAGTGTGTGTACATAGAAAATAAGTACTGTAGTTATTTCTTCTTGGGCTCCACAATGTAAGAAATGGCTTTGCTCCTTTCTATTGTTTTGCAAGGAAAATGAATATTAGATGTCAATTTAGATTTGGGGAAGTAAGTAAAAGTTCAAATGGTTTTTCTAGATAAGGTGTTTTCTCCAGTGGGTTTCTTCCCCCTCTCTAATAGAAATAAACAAATATCCCATTGCCTTTTCTTAGAGTCTTTTTGATCTCAGTGTAGTTGTGGAGTGTATATCTGGATCATTCTGGAAACTCTTTTGATTGATATTAGCAATGAAGACTTAAAGAATGAAATGAAAATAAAGGGCTGAGTTCACTCCCTGCTTCTGCCTCCTACAGCTTAATGGATGGCCAGGTTCCATGTGAAGTTTTAAGGAGGGTTCATCACTGTTCCCCGGGGACCTGTCATTTGATGAGCAGAGTGCTCAGCTCCCTTCAGAGCCTGTGTGTGTGTGTGTGTGTGTGTGTGGTATGAGAGCTAGCACTGCTGGGGAGCACTGATCCTGCAAGCAGCTGCAGGGCTTCTTACACAGACACTTGCTCTCCTAAGCTGAGAGCTCACTTGCTCCTGAATCATAAGTGGTTTGTCCATACATTGATATAGTAGAATGCCCCCTTTCTAGATCATCGGATCATCATATTGAACAAATAATGTTTTAAAAATTAGCAAGAGAACTGACATTAGTCATGTGATTTTACGTGTGAGTCAGTTATCCATAGTCCTACTATCAGACTGCTTTAACAAACTCTTTGACCATGTGTATGTAGGCCGACTCATGAACAAGCTCCGGGGAGGCTCCCACCTCTGCATCCCAGCTCTGGGGTTACAGACCTACACCACCACACCTGACTTTTCCATGGCTGTTAAGTGTGGGGGCTAGCCATGATAAGCTAAGTGTGGGCAGGTCACCCAAAGGAAGTTCTTTACTTCCAACCATTATCACCTGCCAGAGTAGAACTCAGCCATCGATAAATTTAATAAGAGGCCTGAGTCTTAGTAGTTTACCCTGAAGGAATACCTGGCTGCAGGAAGAACCACAAGTGAGATTACCTGACCACCACCCAAGAACAGACCATCCAAAGGAAATGCCTAGCATTCCAATCACTGTAGATAGGACAACCTGCCAACACAGTCACCAGGACACCCCTAGACATATGTCAGCCAATCAGGGATCCTAAACCTCAGAAACCCCTCACCCCCGCCTTTACTGCTATAAAAACCCAATTCTGATTGAGCTCAGGGCTCTCTGGTTATTCCAATACGTTGGACAAGCGGAGAGACCGAGTTTGCAAACTTGATTAAAATAAAGGCTCTTTGTTTTTACATACGGGACTCCATCTCCTTGTTGGCTTTTGCGGGGACTTGGTGGATTTGGGCAGACCATTAAGGAGCCAAACTCAAGCCTACAAGCACGCAGTCCACTGACTGGGCCATCTCCGGGTCCTTTGTCGGTGTAAGGAGGAGAATGGTGACTCAGGAATGGAGATTGGTGGGGGGGGAGAGGAGCAGGTCTGAAGAGGGCCAGCTCTAAGTGTTGGGATCAGCCAGGTGCTGAGATCCTTCCAGGGTAGGAAAAAGGAGTCCTGGAGAACAACGTGTGGTAAGACAATCTCCAGCTAAAAGAAGCTTGTAGATGTTTGTTTTGAAGACTGGCGAATTAAATATTATCCAAGTTGACAGTCTTCCCTGTCTGAAATCCTCTCATACTCTGGGACAACACCTTTAAAAGAAATTAGTGTTTTCTTTTATTTGTTTTATTTTCATATATATGTGTGTTTTTCCTGCATGTATATATGTGCATCATGTATGTATCTGGTGCCCATGGAGGTTAGAAGAGGGTGATGGGTCCCCTGGAACTGAAATTATAGATGGCATTAAAGCACTATGTGGATACTTGAGAACTGAGCTTGTGTCTCTGAGCCATCTCTCCAGCCCCTTGGGATGACATCTTAATTCAAGTAGCGTTTCTTCTTTTATTTGCATCCTTGGGCAGAAGCAAGCCTCCAGCCCTCACCCCTAAAGTTACTCCTTGCCACCAGTCCTTGCTCCCTACCCTCAGTGCCACACAGGCCTAGACCTCCCTGCTTTCACCAGCTAGGTAGCTGTACTGTGCTTCTGTGTCCTAAGTTACTGGGTTCCATCATAGAAGCACGATTGATTAAATCCGTTGAAGCACCCTCAGCCCCTCCTGTTCTCTGAAGGTCAGACAGCTGCAAGTTCCAAACCTATAATCAATTCAGTTGGCCCAACTGGTGGCCAGTCTTCATCCTGAAGCCAAGGAAGGGCTCTCTCTGAGTCACATCATTAGCATAACAAAAATGCTCTTATCCACAAAACAACCAGGGTTCAGAAGCCCCAGGCCAGGAATCTGGCACAAAACCTATAGAGCATCCAAGCCTCATGGAGCGCTTTGTTATTTCTCACAGGAATGTGCTAAGGTTTTCAGACCATTGTTTTTCCTATTGCTTTTAAGTGTCAGTAACTGTGTCCCTAATTATAAATGTGATGTGTGTTTATCCTAGAAATTATAGAGAATATAAGATGTCACAAAGGGAAAGAAAAATTGTGTGTAATCTTACTACTCGTGTAGCCAAATCTTAACATTTCACTGTTTTCTTTGCCCTGTCAATGATGGCACATTCATGTACCTTGTATTGTTTAAAACAAAAATTAGAATCAAACCCTGGATTGTATTTTTTCTTCTTTTGCCAGAATCCAAAAAATACTTCACATCTTTCATAATTTTTAATTTTTAAAAACTGTATTTGTGGGGAGGAGAGCAGGTGGCTTTTTGAAGAGTCGATTTCCTCTTCCCACCTTGTTTGGAGGCAAAGTCCCTCTTGTTTTTGTCCCTGCACCACATCCTCCAGGCAGCTGTCCTGTGATCATCTCACCAGCTCCTGGTAGGAGCACTGGGTTAGAACTGTGTCCCACACTTGTCACCACCTTACATGCCCTCCGAGGACTGAACTCAGGAGTCAGACTTGCGTGTCAAATGCTTTAACTCACTAAGGCCGTCTTCCTAGCACACATCTTTCTTTTTTTAGTTTTTCAAGACAGTGTTTCTCTGTGTAGAGCTGGCTGTCTTGGAACTAGCTCTTGTAGACCAGGCTGGCCTCGAACTCACAGAGATCTGCCTGCCTCTGCCTCCTGAGTGCTGGGATTAAAGGCGTGCGCCACCACTGCCCAGCATATTTCTTTCTTTTATCACCATTTATAATAGATAATTGGAAATCCTTGTTTTAAAGCTATAGGCTTGTTTTTAGAACAGATTTGGCTTAAGAACAATATTGAACAGAAAGCCCAGTGTTCCCATTTACCTCCTGTCTCTTTGTAGACTCAGACTTGCCCACAACCTGCATCAACAGCAAAGCGGTGTATTCCATACCACAGATGAGTCTATGCTGGCGGAGTTGTCTACTGCAGTATATGGTTTATACCAAGGCTGCCTCTTCGTCTTGTGCACCCGTGCGTTAGGACAGACACACATGTCCCCATGCCAGCATCACTGCCTTGGAAATGTTTTCTGCTCTGCGTCCCCCAGCTCTTGATAACCCCACATTCACTTTCTTTCTCCATAGTCTGCCTTCCAAAATGTTGTATAGTTGGAGCTGTACAGATCAATCTATATCAATTCTTAGTAATTTAACTATTTGTGGATGATAGATGATTTTTTGTTTGTTTGTTTATTTGTGACTTTTTGAGACGGGATCTCATGTCTGGATCAGAGCTCACTATGTAGTAGAGGCTAGCCCTGAACTCCTCTTGACCTTTCTACCTCCACGTTGCTTGTCTTTTGTTTGTTTTTTGTTTTTTTTGAGACAAGGTCTCACTGTGTAGCTCTGACTGTTCTGGAACTCCCTGTGTAGACCAGGGTGGCTTTGAACTCACAGAGCTCCACCTGCCTCACAAGTGCTGGGATAAAAGGTGTGCCCCTGCCTCCACTCCTCAGTTGCTGAGATGGTAAACTCGCCCCGCCGTACCTAGTGCTCATTTCTTTGTATTGCTAAATAATATTCTAAACTCTGGTAAAATAAATGAACCACACAGTTCATTCATTTGCCTGTCAGAAGACATCTTGGTGGCTTCCAAGGCCTGGCCCATGGATAAAGCCTTTCTCAGGGTTAAACGTTCAGGCTTCTGTGTGAGCATCAAGAGTTGGGTTTCTGTCTACTTGTTATGAAGGGGGTTTTTGAGAAGCTGCCATTAATTATCCATCATGCGAGATAATTTTTATCTTTAATAGCTGCCTCATATTTCATTGTAAATTTGCACAAGAGTTTGACTAATTTCAAATTTTTCTTTCTTTTTTTTTTTTTTTTTTTTGGTTTTTCGAGACAGGGTTTCTCTGTGGCTTTGGAGCCTGTCCTAGAACTAGCTCTTGTAGACCAGGCTGGGCTTGAACTCACAAAGATCCGCCTGCCTCTGCCTCCTGACTGCTGGGATTAAAGGCATGCGCCACCGCCGCCTGGCTAATTTCAAATTTTTCATTCTTTCTTTTAAATCTTTGTACACCTTTCTCATTGTTTCTTTGAATAAAGCCCCTCAGATTGAAATTGCTAAATCAGATGAAGGAGTCACACTACGTTATGGTAAACATCACCGATTGTTTTTCCCTAAAGCCGTGCACCCTGCTAATCTGTGGCTGCGCTGTCAGGTGTGACTGACCAGGCTCCGGGGCACATTGTCCCTTTTTTAGGGTGCTGAGACCTTATTCCTTCATAGACCAGTGGAGGCCAGTGTGAAGGCTCCCTCTGAAGGCTCTGGAGAAGAAACCCCCACACCAGCACACACCCACATTTGCCCTTTGACCTCTGGCTGCTGGTGGTAGTTCTTGGAGCTGGTTTTGGCTGGATGACTCTCCAGGCTCTGACTCCTGCTACCATAGCCTTTCCCTCTATCTGGGTCCTCTCCTCCTATGAAGACATGGTCATGGGTTTAGGATGCCCTAATCTAGTGTGACATCACCTTAGTCCTGTCGTGCCAGTTCTCCACAGGAGTATGTCCCAGGCCACCCGCTTGCACTGAGGCTTGCACCTGAAGGGCTAAATACATAAAGCAAAGAGCCTTAGGGGGAGTTGAGAAACTCCTGATAATCAGAACATCCCCAGCTCCCACAGTAGGAAACAGATCCACGGGTGGGACTTTCCACCCCACCCCCAAAAATTCCTTTTCTGCAGTACAAACTCTCAAGCCCACTGTGCTTTTGGCACAGTCTTACTCCCAAGGAGAAGCTGCTGCCCTTCATTGTTCGGTTCCACACCCCCGACCAATCCAGACCTGACAGTTCCACGCCCTCTATATCTGCCATGCTCTGTGAGCAACAGCAAAACTGGAGTTTTACTTCCTGGTTTAGTGCTGTGAAGTAAGTTCTCTCCTACCACTTGGGAGGCAGAAGCAGTGGATATCTGTGAGTTCAAGGCCAACCTGGTCACTGTAGTGAGATCCAGGACAGCCAGGGTTATGTAGAGAGACCCTGTCTCGAAGAGAAAAACATAAACAAAACAAAGAAAAGAAATTAAAAAGGGAAACTGGTTGTTTAGCAAGCTTGGCATTGTTGTTGGTCGTTTTTTACTCTTTTAGCTCTTGGCTCTTTGCAGGCCCACCACCCAGCTCCCAAATAAATCATACCGAGTCTTATTCTTTCTTATGAATGCCTGGGCTTTGCTTGGTTTGTTTCTAGCCAGCTTTTCTTAAATTATGCTGTCTACCTTTTGCCTCTGGGCTTTTATCTTGCTCTATTCTGTATATCTTTCTTTACTTCTTACTCCATGGCTGGCTGGCTGGGTGGCTAGGTGGCTGGCCCCTTGGTTTCTCACTTCTTGATCCTCTCTTGTTTTTCCATCCTCTTTTTCTTCTATTTATTTTCTCTGGCTGCCAGCCCTGCCTGTCCTTCCTCCTGCTTTGCTATTGGCCATTCAGCTCTTTATTAGACCAATCAGGCATTTTAGACAGGCAAAGTAACACAGCTTCACAGAGTTAAACGAATGCAACATAAAAGAATGCAGCATATCTTTGCATCATTAAACAAATATTTCACAGCATAAACTAATGTAGCAAATGTAAATGTATCTTAAAATAATATTCTACCACACAACATTTAATTCCTTATTGCTCACTTGAGAGAATCCACTTGTTCACTTAAAGGAAGCATTGGTCATACCCAACCCTACCAGTATCAACACTCTTCCCCTTTGGGAATGTTAAATAAGGGCAGCCACTGTGACTAGCAAGCTACCGTGACAGTTATTGATTGCTAGGGTGGGGAACTTTATACCATAGATACACTGGTCAGAGGGGAGATTTTCATGTCCTGGAAGGGATGGAGTGCATGGTCAGGATTTCAGCACTGAGCTGGGTGTGATAGCAGACGTCTTTAATCCCAGCACTTGGGAGACAGAAGCACTCAGATCCCTGTGAGTTTGAGGCCAGCCTGATCTACATAGAGAGTTCCAGGATAGCCAGGGCTATGTAGAGAGGACCGTGTTTCAAAAAACAAAACAAAACAAAAACAAAAGAACGAACAGATTATTTCAACACACTACTCAGAACAGCATAGAGCTTGGCACTTAAAACTTATTTTTAGACTGTTCCGTTTAATCTTTCCTGGCCGCTGTTAACTGTCAGTGAAAGTAATGAGAACCGGAGCTGTGAGCAGGAGGGTGTGGCTCCTGTAATCTCAGCCACACACCCCTCTTTGTAAACAGTCAAGTCCAAAAGTTCCAGGTAGACTCCAACGAGTCTAAGGGGAACTAGCCAACCCTCTGCAATCATCTTAAAGGTCTCTTCTAACCATATGGGGAAAAGCATCTGGATTTTCTTTCTTTTTTTTATTTTTATTTATTTTTTTATTTTTTTAAAATATTTATTTATTTATTATGTATACAATATTCTGTCTGTCTGTATGCCTGTAGGCCAGAAGAGGGCACCAGACCCCATTACAGATGGTTGTGAGCCACCATGTGGTTGCTGGGAATTGAACTCAGGACCTTTGGAAGAGCAGGCAATGCTCTTAACCTCTGAGCCATCTCTCCAGCCCCCTGGATTTTCTTTCTTAATTCCAATAATTACTAGAGACACTAAAATCCTTTGGTAGAGTTATTCCCATGTTTCTGATTCTGTGCCTTGTTTATAGCTCTTCCCTGCTTTTCTTCTGGATGGTTTGTCTCAGCTCACAAAACCATTTGCCCTTTATCTCTGTTGATGAAGAGGTGTGGATTTAATGGTCTCTTCCTAGTACATATCACAAACTGTGAGCAGGTCCCTATTGGCTTCCTCCTATAATCGTCTCGCAAAGCTGATCATTTCTCTCTGCCTTCTCAGCAGCGGGCATATTCCAAGCCCTCTTGGTTCATGTGTAGATCTTTTTCCCCAAACACTGACAAACTTTATTTTGGGGAAATTCCCATCTGATACCCTACCTTCTTAGATTTCAAAAGTACACAGAGAAGAGGGGATTTAGAAGAAACCTTTGCACACTATCTACATTCTAGGTCCTTAGGATGCGACGGAGATGATAGCTGGATGGGCTGCAGGGGTGGAGGCAGGGCCCTTGCTCCTGACACGCCCACATCCACCTTGAGCAGGAGCGTGGGTGTGAGACACTGAGATTCCAGGGAGCCACAGGCCAGGCTAAGATGGCAGTGGGCAGTGAAAAGTGTGGGGCAGCCGAGGACTCGCTTAAGGATGCAACAGCAGTGCTTGGCACCACAGTAGCAGGGCAGCTTGTTGCTGGCATCCATGCCTCTGCCTGTGCTCAAAGTCTCAGTAGCCAAGCCACCCTTTCAAATGCAAATCCAATGCTCTCTCTAGCTCAGCATCCATCAGCAGGATGTGGAACACAATCCAGGGCCCTAACTGGCCTCTAGACCTTCCAGTCTCCTTTCCCCACTCTGCCTGCTCTTTCCCTGCCCTATCTCCTGAGCCAGGCCTTCCGACACTGGAGCCTGATTGGAATCCACTCCTACAGAATAAGTTTGGGTTGTTTTAGGCTTCAGATCCGGGTCCAAGAGGTCAGAGAACTTTTCCATTCTGCAGCTCATTTTGCTTGAGTGTGACATCTTTGCTTCAGATTTCCTACTCCTGCCTTTTTTGGTGTTTTTTTTGTTTTTTGTTTTTGTTTTTTTTTTTTTTTTGAAAGTTAATTTTCCCTGGGAAGAATTTCTTCCTGCTTTCATCTACTTCGACTGTTTTTTTTTCTAGCAGTTTTACCTCAGCTTCTTCAAAAGAAGGAGAAATAACTTGAGAGGTATAAGGGAACATTTCTTTGATTTCTTTTAAAGGAGTCTGAAACTTAGATTGAACATTTGCTGGCTTTTCAGTAGATGAAGTTTTAACTTTAATCCACTGTTTTCCCAAGCTGCAGGAGGATCCTTGTAGATAAACATCACCTGTTATTATAAATACTTGGGCTATGGAAGAGAATGATATTCTATTTGGGGCACAATTTGTGCCTTTCAAAACCTATTCATCTTAAGCTTCATGCAACACTTGGGAAATATGACATGAAGTATTTGGACTCACCGTTCTCTGAGCCAAAGGCTACTGAGCACATGGTGAGAAGACCAGAGAAGGCCCAGTTGATGTGTTTACTGAACAGCCAGGCTTTGTTTACAGAGACCATGCTTGTTGGTCAAGTAGACCCCAGCCTGACCTGTTGGGTAGGAAGGAGAATTTCCCTCAGAGAAACAAAACAAACAACAAGAAAGAAGAAAGGAAGCCAGGGCTTCGGGGTGACCTTAGGGATACGCTACTTGCCAGGCATACCAAGAGGCCTTGAGTTACTGAGTTTGGTCCTCAATACTACCAAGAAAAAAAGAGGAAGAGGAAGAATTCTGTTCTAACTGGACTGGTTCATAATAACAACAGAGTAATATCAATAGAGAATAATTTCCTATTTCCTGATTGTTTTTATGTTTGTAAATGGGCTGGGAGTCTAACTCACACTGTCAATCTGAGTCAAGAGCGAAAACTTTCTGCACCCCTATAAGTGTCTTTGCCGACACCATAATCCGAATCAGACCAAATCAAACCAAGTGAGAAAAAGCCAGGTTGAATGGATACAAATGCTCCCTGATGGCTTTCCAGCCCTCCAGAGAGGAGAAGGGAAAGGAAGACCAGAAAAACACGTGTTTGTTCTCTAGGGGGCAATTTAAATACCCTGTGGGCGTGGTCTTGAGCATCTCAGGGAAGGGGTCATCATTTGGCAGGCTTTTCTCAAGGTGGAGTCTGGACTGAGACAAGTATAGGTGGATGGGGATTGGGGTGGAGGAACATTCCAGACTCTTTGGATATATGGATGACAGGGGCTGGGTGATGTTTCCACCCAAACAAAGAGTTTTCTTTCTAAATATATCCTGTTATGGGGAGACAGAGGACTTGCCCAGTATGTGCAAGGTCATAGACTCATCCCACAATTCCCCAGCACCACATGGGGGGAGGAGAAAGAGAGAGACCTATCAGTTGGTTGCCTCATCATCAGCTGGATTTATTTTATCTTTAGTTTGTTAATGATTTTTTTTCTTCCATCTGTATTGTAGTTTGAACAAAATACCAATTAATTACACTAAGTGTGACCTACATTTTCCCAAGTAAATGCATCCTTCAAATAAGCAATAAGGGGTTGCAGGGTAAAACTGTAATAACGTTAGTTTTTATAATTACATTTCTGTTAGTAGATTTTACTTCAATTGTATTTTTCTTTGCTTTGACATATGTCTTATGTAACTCAGGCTAGCTTTGGATTCATTGTAGCCAAGGATGACCTTGAACTCCTGATCTTCCTGCCTCTACCTCCTAAGTGCTAGGTCACAGTTACATGGCCTCATGCCTGGCTTTGTGGAAAGGCTGTAAAAATTGTGTCTCTTTATGAACTAGCATGACTTTTTTTCTTGTTTTCCAACTTTTTCACAAAGTAAAATTTCAAAAATCTCCATGTCAAACTCTAGAACCAAATGTTATTTACAGGCCCATTAATGCCCAGGTTTCCTCTTAATTGTTTAATTCATAGACGTTAAGTCGTTTTCACATTTGGTGGCATGAGCTTGAAGGTTACTGGAGAAATTCATAACTCATTTTTTTTATACTTTAAAAATTTTGGCCGGGTGGTGGTGGCACACGCCTTTAATCCCAGCACTCAGGAGACAGAGGCAGACAGATCTCTGTGAGTTCGAGACCAGCCTGGTCTACAAGAGCTAGTTCCAGGACAGGCTCCAAAGCCACAGAGAAACCCTGTCTCGAAAAACCAAAAAAAAAAAAAAAAATTTCTTCTTTATTTCCTGACACTGGGGAAGTCAGACTGGTTGGTTGTAGTGACAAACGCTTGTAATCCCAAGCATTCAGGAGGCTAATTCTTGAGGAGTTACAAGGTGGAGGCCGGTTTCTCAAACAAACAAAAACAAACCCATGTGAAAGTGAAGAGGGCAGGAGGAAACGGAACGATCTTAAGGATGGAAGGGGGTGAAAATCTAGAGTACCTGTGACGGGAAAGCAGAAGGGGGACTGCAGGAAGGAAGGGAATCAAGAGGAGTGGGCGTAGAGATAGAACAGAATAAAACAAAGTACAATGACGTATTATGTATGAAAATGCCACAGTGATGGGCAGTGGTGGGGTGGTGCCCTCCATTACTTCCAGTACTTGGGAGACAAGAGGCCAGCCTGTCTACAGAGTGAGTTCATTCAGGTTTACATAGCTAAAAACCCTTGTCTCAAGCATATAAATACCTGAGCCTATTGGGGGACATTGCTGGCTCAAACCACCACAGAAACTAAAAGGAAAGTTAAAGGTTAGTGCTACATGTATGGTGAGCACCATGAAAACATCTAGATCATGTCAGAGCATGATGTAGACATGTCAGCAACTGAGTAACATTACTGAAGGGGCCAGGGCCACTTATTCCTTGCCACAGGCTGACAGAGTTCACCAGCAGCCTCTGCGGTTCTTGGGGTGTGTGGAAAGAGCAAGTCCACGGGGCAAGGATCAGATCTCACCATCCTCAGACAGCTGTGCTTTTGCAGAATTTTGCTGTGGAGATGGCAAACATGAAGTGATGTTACCGACTAGAACCGAAGCGTAACCCAAGGCAAGAACAGCTCAGCAGGTAACAGCTAAGTCTGGTGAAGCTTTCCTAAGGAGCCAAGCACGTGTTGGCGTCCTCAGGATTGGATGATGAAGAGGAGACCTGCCCTGAATGGGGGGCGGGTACCACTCCATAGGCTGAGAGCTCAGGCCTAGTAAAGGGAAAAGGCAGAAGCCAGCTAGTCTGGTGTAGTCTCCCTCCCTCGTCACCTGTCTCTCTCCACCTCTCCACCATGCCCTCCCACCCTAGCATTCTGGCTGAAACCATGAACAAATCCTCCCCTTCCCTCTCGATTTTCTCTGTCAAGTCCTGGCTGTCCTGGAATTTGCTCTGGAGACCAAGCCTACCTCAAACTCACAGAGTCCCCCTGCCTCTGCCTCTGTTGGAATTAAAGGTCTGCACCACCACCACTTGGGTCATCCTTCCTTTCTTAAACTATTATGTCAAGTCTTTTGTCACACAACAAAATGTGACTCAGACATAGGTACTTTTATTACCATGTTTTAGTGTTTATGTCCCCCAATTCCTGTTTTGAAATATTTTATATGTATGTGTTTATATAATTTTTATTATTTTTTTTATTTTGAGACAGGGTCTCACTCTATAGCTTTGACTGGCCTGAAATTTGCTATGTAGACCAAGCTGGCCTCAAACTCATAGAGATCCATCTGCTTCTGAGTGTTGGAGTTAAAGGTGTGGAAGACCACACCTGGCTTATTAGAGTCTTGAACCTCAAATGGGATGTAGACCCTTGAGGAGGTGTTTCTCACTTGAGGGCAGAGCCCTTATGAATGAACTTAGTGCCCTTATAGATGCGGCCCAGAGAGCTTTCCTGCCTCTCTCCACCGTGTGAGGATAGAGAGCAGCATCTATGTCAGGCCCTCACCGGACGCCGGATTCCCCAGTACCTTGCTCTTGAGCTTCCAGCTTCCAGGACATAAACCTCATCTTGAGCTGCAGGGTTCTGTTCCGACATCCTGAATGGGCTAAGAGAGAAACTGGTGCTGAGGTTGAGTTTGTGCATCGCTTTCCAAGGGGATTCCTTCGAAGATGTTGTTCTCCAGCGTCATAGTGTGAACTTGCCCAAGACTGGATGGCCTGGATCAGTCGTTTACAGTGTTGGTGGCAATCAAGAGAAATGGCAGACTGAGACAGATGAGGCTGCGGCCAACATAACGCAGCACGCTGTTGCCAGCGAACTTGTTTTTAACATGTACTCTCCAGAGTAGGTAAGAGGCATGGCGCAATAAAGGCATAAGGCAGTAATACAACTGTACCTAAGATGTGGAAGCTGCTCTGGAGCTGGATGGTAGGTAGAAGATAGAAGGGTTTTGAGGGACCTTGGTGGAAAATATTGCATTAAACAAAGTGCCAAGCTTCAGCTTGGCTTGCCTGAGTATGAATAGTAAAATATATAATATGACAAAGCAATGATTTATGTTATTTTATTATTTCATGTATATGGGCATTTTGCCCGCATGAATGTGTGTGCACTATGTGTATTCTTGGTGCCTATGGAGGCCAGAAGAGAGCCTCAGGAACTGGAGTTACAGATAGTTGTGAGCTGCCATGTGGGTTCTGGGAATTGAACCTGGGTCCTCTCAGCTGCCTGTATTGGGGGCATGTTAAGAGGAGAGTACCACAGCATGGACAGGTAACGATGAACAGGCTGGTGTGAAACAGTCGGTGCTTCCCATCAAGATGGTGCCAGAAAGATCCAAGATATTTTGAAGACCTTAGAGACTGCCATTCCCATCACAGGCCCAGAGTATAGGTGCCTTGGTGACAGAATAGGCTGAAAAAGGAACAGCGGTTTTGGCAGAACCTTGGTACTACTCACTGTGTTGTGTGGCACCATGAAGCTTCATTGACTCCTCATGTGGTGGTGGCTGCCATTCTGGAAAGCAATTAGTAAACCTCAGCATCATCTGGGCCATGGCATCTTCCTGGGCACCAAGAACCCAAGAACCAAGGTGATGTTGCTTCCCCACCTAGATTTGAATGAGTGAAATACCCAGGAGCTTATGCAGGGGACCCAGGCAAGAGACTGTCCCCAAGGAAAGGGAACTGTGTGTGAGGTTGCTGCAGGATTCCCTGGCACCCCAGCTCAGTGAAGCCACTGCTATATATCCCGCATATTTTCTCATCGCTCATTGCCTCTTGGTCCAGAAACAGCACAGGTCCCTAAGTGACTTCATTTCTATTCCTCTGCTCCAGACACAAGGTTAATGAAATCACCAGTAAAAGCGCGACATAAGCAAATGAGATTTCTTTTTTGCTCTTTGCTTTCTATAAACCACTACCTAATATGTAAATATTGCTTCATAGACCTGTTTATAATGGGAGTGACCAATGGTAAAGGGTGTGACTTCATGACCGCTAAGCTCCTTCTCTGCAGGTGAGCAAGTGGATCTTTTAGCTTCGACTGTTACTAGAGTGCAGGTTACAGGAGGGGAAGAAGAGTGAAATGAATCGCGTTCACAGACTTGTTTTTAAAGTGCTTCACAGTTTACATTTTTACTGCAAAGGCAAAAGGCAACACTTCCATTTCAGACTCAGAGTCTGAGTCAAGGGGACTGCGGAGCCTTGGTCTGTTCATCTTGGGGGGTGTTCCTGTGATGGCACCGTCTACTCTCTTCATCTAGAAGGCCACCCCACCTGTACCCACAGAAGATTGCAATCCGGAGAGGATTTTGGGTGGAAGGAAGGGTAGGGAGGGGTTGAACTACAGGCTCCAGACTTCAGCCATGCCTAGAGCGCCACAAAGAATGATATGGCAGGAAATGATGCTGCCTCTTGGAAGATGGCATGGATGTTGTTGTATTATTACAGTTATTAGTTATTATTAGTTTCTTCTCAGATGGAGCCTTCCATCTTGAAGGGAAATTTGTTTAAGACATGGGCTGTAAATGGAAAGTGAAACAAGACTATTTAGGGCAGTCTGTTTATAAGAAGGTGAAAGAACAGGATGTTTGTTTTAGAGCAGTGGCTCTCAAGCGTCCTAATGCTGTGACCCTAGATGGCAGGTCTTCATGTCGTGGTGACCCCCAGCCACATGATAATTTTTGTTGCTACTTCATAACTGTAATTTTGCTACTGTTAGGAATTGTAATGTAAATATGTGTGTTTTCTGTGGTAAATATTTGTGGTCTTAGGCAATCCCTATGAAAGGGTGGTTTAGCCCTTCCCAAGGGTCATGACCCACAGGTTGAGCACTACTGTTCTAGGGCAACTTGAAACACTCCATCCTTGCAGAGAAGCTAGTTAAGACAGGAAGTAAACAACTTAGAATAGCTTCAGGAAATACCTGAATCTGACTAGATTCACTAGGCCCCTCCATCCCTCCCTGAAAGTGTATAAGCAGCCTGGAAGAAGCAGAGATCAGCCAAGTGGCCTGGAAGAATCAGACTAGCCAGAAAGCTGGCAGCTGAATTGCCCAGAAGAGACTGAGACCAACTGAGCTGCCAGGAAAGAACCCCCTCCAACCTGTTGTGAGCTGTCACCTCTGCTGGGGAGTCCCGGCTTTGTTAATGCAGCTGTCTATAAGTCTTTCTGCTCCTGTAAGAACCCTTCACAAATACTGTAAGCAACCCCAATAAGATGCAGTGGTTCACCAAGCTGGGCTTTGGTGGTATCCTTGCTTTGGTTTGTTATGGGCTTCCCTGTCTGGGATGAGTAACAGACTTGTTCATGTCTCCCTGGGAACAGTCACTCAACAGAGGCAGTTTGATTTGAGTACCAGTGGCTTCTTGATATCCTTTTATCTCCCTTGGTGCCTGCTAGGGCACACATTGATTGAGCTCATGGGTAAGGCTTTGATGTAGTTACACTGGAATGCTTAGGGATTTCCCTGGCAGAGTTCTCTTCATGAATAGTTTTACAGTTCTGTGCAGTTACTGGAAATCTGCTTCTCTGATAGCGTAAGAGGGAAAGTGAGATTATTAACTTTCACCTTTGGCAATTAATTCCTGCTGCACTGAGACCACTGAAGGCCTGACTGTTTCCAACACGTTCTGTAGGGAGCGTGCTGTATGTTACCCGAGCATGACCCAACAGTTGTCTAACGATCTGCTCATGGATTTTGCCACTTGGTAGTTTCTGGAATCATTGTCTTTGCTCTTTTCTGAAAACTAAGGAAACATTCTCAGGCTTCCATTTCCCGGCAGCTGTCTGCATCTGCCCCATGGAAAGCCACACCAGCAGTGGTTCAACAGAAATAGGTATTGCTTTTCATTTTGACGGACATGGTCTCCGTGAACGTTGAAACTGTCCCCATTGCACTTGCCCATCTCCAGTCTTTTCCAGATTAAAGGTCACTGTTGATAGCTGAAGAATTCAGCAAAATAGTGAATTTTCTTTTTAATGTACCTCCCGCTTTATTTTATTCCTATTTTATTTCTCACTTAGTGTCAAGTGTTTGATAACAATCATTTCCTTTTAAATGAGAAAACTCTCCTATTTTGACAGCAGGGCACCCCACCCTCACCCCTCTCTGTTTTGTTGACTTTTCCATTGGCATGGTGGACTCAGATTGCCCCTCTGGTCCACTGTAGACTTTGCTTTTCTCGGTGAAGTAGGCCACTGGGGATTTGAAGTAGTTCTGAATAGAAGTGGCTAAGAAAAAAGAGTAGCTCTTAACGGGGAAAAGGATATTGGCGCAGAAAAGAGGATGGAAGAAATTAAGGTTGTCTTGCCCAGGTGGGACTGTGGGAAAATTCTGCTATGCTTTTCTCCCATGAAAGATTTAAAGATGACTGGGCAATGCCTTGTAGCACTGGGTCTCTTCTGTAGCTTCAGATGGGTCTCTAAGTGCCAGCCCACAGTGACAGAGAGGCCAGGGCCTGCCATGCTCCTTTGTCAGTTCTCTGCTTTGGCTGCGAAACCTCACTCATCCTCTGCGATGACACGGAAATCAGGGTCTGCCTTTGGGGTCTTAGTCTCATAAATAAGAGAATCTCAGAGTGGGTTCAATGGAAGCACAAGGGCAACTTTTATTAGAGTTCGCAAGAAGCACCGCAGGGCAGACGGGCTGTAGAGCATAGCAGGGCAGGTGGGCTGTAGGGCACAGCAGGGCAGGCGGGCTGTAGGGCACAGCAGGGCAGGCGGGCTGTAGGGCACAGCAGGGCAGATGAACTGTAGGGCACAGCAGGGCAGGTGAACTGTAGGGCACAGCAGGGCAGGCTAACTGTAGGGCACAGCAGGGCAGGCAAACTGTAGGGCACAGCAGGGCAGATGAACTGTAGGGCACAGCAGGGCAGGTGAACTGTAGGGCACAGCAGGGCTGGCGGGCTGTGGGGCACAGCAGGGCAGGTGGGCTGTGGGGCACAGCAGGGCAGGCTGTAGAGCACAGCAGGGCAGGCGGGCTGTAGAACATAGCTGCTGCCCAGAGGAGAGTGGAGGGGGGGCGCAGTGGGTGGGGGGACAGGATGACACCATATGGAATGACATTGTTGGAGAAGCGGGTGGCACACACATGGTAGACAAATAGCCACATGTCGGGGGGGGGGACACTTCAGAGAAAGAATAAGGAAGCCCAAAATGTTGGTGGGAAAGCCTGAAGTGCTACAGAAAGCTTGCATAGAAGAGAGGAGAAAAGCAATAGTCACACTTTTCTGAATAATATAGAAAAGTGGGCAGATTTATAATCCTACCTGGATGTGGTCCATGACTTTTGCTCTAGAAGCAGGATTCTGGGATGGAAAAGTACAGTTCCTCACAAATTGTTAAATTATTCTTCCTATTCTTTAGCATGTCTTAAACCTTCCTAGGGTTGCTCACTTAGCCAAAGTAACTGAACCAGCCCAACTGGAATGTTAGGTCTCCACCCAGGCCCGACATTTTGTTCTCTTGATTGAGAGTTTTTACTTAGCTGCAAGAGAGGCTGGGAAGCAAGTGAATGGCCGAGAATGATGACCAGGAGAGGTCATCTCCTATCTGCCAATGCTATCTGCCAGAGGACTATCGTCATTATCAGTGTTTAAAACTAGTAATTTGGTTCATAATCCTTTTTAATTTATAAAACTTGTTATTCAGCTAATGAAACAAACTATTTTTACATACATTGTGACTGATTATTGATTCATTTTTATTCATTGGATTTCCTCATGCTGGGACAGGTGTGCCACAGTGCACAGATCAGGGGACATCTTGCAGAGTCAGTTCTCTCTTCTGGTCACTGGGTTTGGGGGTGGAGCTCCGGCTATCAGTCATACCTTTCCCTGACAAGCCTTGAGATAGGCATCTTGAGATCCTGCCCTTGTTAAAGCATCCAGTGCCTCTGAAAGGCAAGCTTAGCCATCCTGACAAAAGCAAATGCCTGGAACAAACCCGTTAAATTCTTGAGTACAGTAGTCAGATGTAGGTAGACACGACAATAGTCATAACAAATTTCAGCTGTATCAGCTTACCACGGATAGACCATCATGACAGGGTGTGTGTGTGTGTGTGTGTGTGTGTGTGTGTGTGTGTGTGTGAGTGTGAGAGAGAGAGAGAGAGATGTATATGTGTGCAGGTGTGTGGGGGTGTGTGCCTGTGCATGGGGAGGCTGAAGCACAGTGTCATTATCACTTCCCACTTTATTGCCTAGAGAAAGTGTCTCTCACTGAACCTGGATGGGTTGTGGTTTTGCTTTTGTTTTTCTTCCTGTTGTTTGTTTGTTTGTTTGTTTGTTTAGACATCCCAGCTGCTAACTCTTAGGCTATGCCTGTCTCTCCCCCATATGCTGGCATTCCAGGCATGCATAAGCTTGCCCAGCATTTTACACAGGAGCTGGGGATTCAAACTCAGGCCTTACCATGGCAGAGCAGGTGTTTTTTGGGTTCTCTTGATATATTTAAACCTTAAACGGCAATCACTCAGGATGATCTTGTGCTTAGCACTAAAGTAATGCATGCATGCTGTGGGTTCCATTTTGAAGTTGGCTGTCCTCTTTATGTTCCAAGGGATAGTTACCCTACTGCAGGAACAGATTGTAGCTCTGCTCTTGGCAGCTAGAGTCTTTGGCCTTCTGCTGAGCACATTTTCTGGGCATTCAAAGCCTATAGCACCGGATTAAATCCAACTGCTCCATTGCTTCATGGAGCTCTGCTCTCCTATTTCTCCTCTTGGAGTTTTAGCCCCACTATACAGTTTAGCTGGTGACGTGGCATCGCAGCCCACATTCCTCTCATGCCTCTGCCACGTCCTGCTGTCATTCTGATGACAGGAGTGGAACAGAGGGATGTGCCCTGGCACTGGGGGATGCTGAGCCAGAGCCTGGGCAGAAAGAGAGTGTGGTTTCAGGGTGTGTAGTAATGGCAGAAACAGGGTAATGCTTCTATTTCGAGTGGTTGTGCGTTGCTCACCCATTTTAATTACTAAATTATTGTTTTTGCACTTATATTACTACCTCATGGCTTTAAATATGAAACCTCCCTAATGTGTGTACAACTCATAGCCAGGTGTTTATCTTACAACATCATTCGGATGGGAAAAGAATGGGAACATCAGGATGTTCTGGAATTAGTTTTAATTGTACACTTTGAAATGATTGTTAGTACTGATAGCCAATGTGAGGCAACTGTTTCCCGTGATTGTGGCAATAAACATTGGAGGAACAGTTCAAACTCTCCAGTGAATGTTGTTTAAGTTGGAAGAAAAAGAAAAGAATAAAAAAATCAAAATGTAAATAATAAATTGGAAGAGAAAGAAGCTGAAGTAAAGGCAGCACCCAGTGAGGGAGTGTAAGGCACAGCAGAACAGAAAAATGGCTCTTCCAGTGTGGAGCGTGGAGGGGGCTGGAGTGGTGTGCATCTAGCCGGATTCCTTAGTCATGAGGGTGGTAGTCTCCTGGTCATGGATTAAGGAGCTATTCCTGTGTAAGATTCAGTGACCAGTTTATCTCTTGTGGTACCCTGGCATTATCTTTTACCTAGTGTCTTTTCCCTGGCGATCAAAGCTAGAGACAGATTGTATACATTGTTGATGGGGGAAGAGAGAAATTCAGAGTAACAGGCTACAGACCCTATGGTGTGAGGATATAAGAACCTGTCATCTCTTGTACCCGTAAGAGTTTCTCTTTGTTTCAATACTATAGTAACAGTTTGCAGCTTTACACTCGTTTAATTGTTGAGCAAATTCAAGACCTTGAACAAAAAATCGTAAAACAAAATGTTGTGGGCGCAGATCCGAGTTGGGAGGCACTCACTAAAGTTTCACGTTCTTGTGTTCAAAACAATGAACTGGTGAGGGTCCCATGAATAGTGATAGGAGTAGAGGAAGCTTATTAAGAAAGAAAGAAAGAAAGAAAGAAAGAAAGAAAGAAAGAAAGAAAGAAAGAAAGAAAGAAAGAAAGAAAGAAAGGAAGGGACTCCCAAGCATGCAAGTCTGCTAGTGGACTGAGAAAGACAGACAGACAGACAGGAAGTCCAGTGGGCACCTGCTTGTATCCAGAACCTTGTGCCCTGGAAAAGTCATTTGCCACAGGTACATGTGGTTAATAACAGAAATAACAGAAGTTGAGATCAACTGTTACTAAACAGAAAGGCTGGGGCTGGGAGAGGCTCATGTGCTGGGCAAACCTACACTCACTGGGCCTGGGCCATGACCCTTGGGACCCTTCCTAGATCGTTTGTCTTGAACCTGCCCTTCCACATTTGTATATTACTGGCTGTTTGTTGTGTGTGGTCCAGACAGGGAAGGGCTTCCTGTCTTTTTCTGTCAGTTGGCGTCTTTCATTTGTTAATCTTGATGTCCCTCTCTACCCAGTCTCGATGCTCCTTCCTGCCACAAGTCTACCCTGACAGCTGTGCTCCTAAAATTCCTTTGAGGGGAGCAGAAGGGTCAGTCCATGTTATATAACTTCTTCCATGCTGTTGAGTGCCATGGTTCCTGCCTTAGAAGGACCACAAAACTCTCTTGCTACATTATCTATTGGCTGGAGAGGTTTTTCATTTCCTATAGTAGGCATTGGCTGGATTCCTGGCATTATAAGGAGTTTAACTTGAAATTGTCACTTACTCTGGAAGACACACACGCAAATAAAAGGAAGGCCTGTAAATTCGATTCCCAGGACTCGTGCAGTGGACGGAGAGAACCATAAGTTGTCTTGTGATCTCCACATGCCACATACAATGCTATGACACACATACCTATCCCCAGCCAATACAAATAAATAAATATGAAAAATGTTTTTTAAATAGAAGATCTAACCAAGAGTTAATAGCTAGTGCTCCCTTCCTCCCCCCAAATAGAGCAAGAGCCAGGAAGGTCATGACCAAGCTTGTCCCAGGGAGCTAGCTCTCCTTGTGTGACTTGCTCTCAGGAGTATGATCCCTTGGAGTGTTAGAAAACAGACAAACAAACTGGCGACTCTATTGAAAATTTAGTAAAACTCACAAGTGATTTTTAAAAGGAACCCAATAGTAGAAAAGCTTAAGAGGATAAAGTATGATTTAAGATAAGGTATGGTTATTACCATTGACAGATGTGCAGACATAATTTTGAATTATACTTGGTGGCTATGAGTATCCTGCCTGGTGTGTCTGTAGTCCATACTCAGGGTCAATGGGGAAGCCTGTCAGGCTCAAGTCATCATCTCTTTGTTTTTGTTTTTAGATTTTTTTTAGATTTATTTATTTATTTTATGTGTATGAGCGTATTGCCTGCATGTGCGTATACTTGCCCAGTGCCAGGAAAGATCAGGAGAGAGAACTGGATCCCCTGGAACTGGAGTTATGGATGGTTGTGTACTGCCACCATGTCGACGCTGGGAACTGAACCCTGGTTCTCTGGAAGAGCAGCCAGTGTTCTTAACTGCTGAGCCATCTCTCCAGCCCTCACAGCCCTTTGTAAAGGCCTGTCTGGAACCATCTGTTTGTTCTGTTGCTATCAGTCACTTTAGTCCTTGACTGCACTTTCCTCCTGGGTATTTAAGACCATGCAGGTGACCAAAACCAGCCATTTTCTTTTCTATAGCTGAAGTCAGTTGAGTCTCCTTAGGTTTACTCCAAGGGACTCCTTCATTTCCCTCTACCAGTGTGCCATCAACTGAGATGGTTCGTGTCTGCTGGCCATGCAGCTTCCTTCAGAAGCACTGGGGACATTTCTTTCTGGATTGACCGTCCTCTCTGTAGAATGTACATTGTTTAGAAGCAAGCCTATGGATGTCCATTGCCTCTTTGGTCAAAAGGTCATGTAGATGACTTAGAGGTATAGGGCACTTTCAGGGTCTCCTGGGACCAAGACTTAGAGAAAGGCCAAAATGGCTGCCTTGGCAGTCC
Organism: Ondatra zibethicus; assembly: GCA_004026605.1. Lineage (NCBI taxonomy): Eukaryota > Metazoa > Chordata > Mammalia > Rodentia > Cricetidae > Ondatra > Ondatra zibethicus. The sequence goes on along the minus strand of PVIU01011680.1, from coordinate 36,024 downwards.
TTATATTCTCACTATGTTAAACTGCCAAGTCTGATCATTGACCATCCGGAAGGCTGCTTACGGCAGTACCAAAGAACATATTGTGGCTTAAAATTTAGCTATTGCGTAATACTTAAAGCTTGGCAGAGACATGTTTTTAAAATAAATCTCAAGTCTGTTAAGATCCAGTTTCCCAACTAGAAACTCAGTAAAATCTATAAGCAGCATCCTTTTTAAAAGATATATTTTTTGTTTTTGTTTCTGTGTACATGTGTTCATCTGTGTGTGTGTGTGTGTGTGTGTGTGTGTGTGTGTGTGTGTGTGTGTGTGTGTGTGTGTGTAGGTGCATGAGGAAGCCAAAAGAGGGTGTCTGGTCCCTTCAAGCTGGAGTTACAGACAGTTGTGAGCTGCTCAACATGAGTCCTGGGAACTGAACTCAGCTCTTCTGGAAGAGCAGCAAGTGTTCGTGTTTTTGTTTTTTTTATTTTTGTTTTTATTTTTTCAAGACAGGGTTTCTCTGTAGCTTTGGAGCCTGTCCTGGAGCTCTTGTAGGCCAGGTAGGCCTCAAACTCACAGAGATCCGCCTGCCTCTGCCTCCCGAGTGCTGGATTAAAGGCATGCACCACCACTGCCCCGCCAGCAAGTGTTCTTTTTTTTGGGGGGGGGAGTTTCGAGACAGGGTTTCTCTGTGGCTTTGGAGCCTGTCCTGGAACTAGCTCTGTAGACCAGGCTGGCCTCAAACTCACAGAGATCCACCTGTGGCCAGCAAGTGTTCTTAACCACTGAGCCATCTCTTCTGGCCCTGCAAATAATATTTGGATGAAATACAAAATCATTATACTTTAAGAAAGTTTTTGCAAACCTATACTATTAAGTTTTAACTTTTTGTGACATTAACTTTTTGGCTTTGTCTTAATCTCTCTATTTTTATTTTGTAACGACCTTTACCTTAGTATAAAATCTCAATACAAATCCATTTACATCTATAGTATTTCCTTTTTTCCTTCTAACATATTTTATTAGAAATATATTTTTGTATATAGTAATTTTTAATTTTTTTTTCTAAAACAGGGTTTCTCTTTATAGCAGTCCTAGCTGTCCTGGAACTCGGTCTGTAGATCAGGTTGGTCTCGAACTCACGGAGATCACCTGCCTCTGCCTCCTGAGTGCTGGGATTAAAGGCGTGTGCCACTACCACCTGACATATATAACTTTTTCTATTTCCTTTATTTATTGATGGTTCCTTTTGGTCTGCAGAATGACACATTTGATGCTTAATAAAGCAACAGTCTTTGAGTGATGACACAAGAAACCACATCTTAAATATAGGCCCAACATGCCAACAATTCAAAAGACGATGTTGTTATCAACAAATTTTAAAATAATTAAAAATTTAAAGATTTAGGTCTTTAGGCAAGTATTTAGCATTGGCTTTTCATTTGAATTTGCTTTTCATTTGGTCTCACAAGGCATCCAAATCAGGATACTTTTCTTGCATCTTTATCCTCACTTTACATCTCTCCTTTTCTTTGATTTACTTGCTTACAATTATGGGGGCATATCAATGCTCACCTACCATTATGGGGGCATATCAATGCTCACCTATCATTAGAGGGGGCATACCAATGCTCGCGTACCATTATGGGGGCATATCAATGCTCACCTACCATTATGGGGGCATATCAATGCTCACCTACCATTATGGGGGCATATCAATGCTCGCCTACCATTATGGGGGCATATCAATGCTCACCTGCCATTAGAGGGGGCATACCAATGCTCGCGTACCATTATGGGGGCATATCAATGCTCGCCTACCATTAGAAGGGCATATCAATGCTCGCCTACCATTAGAGGGGGCATACCAATTCTCGCCTACCATTAGAGGGGGCATACCAATGCTCACCTACCATTAGAGGGGGCATACCAATGCTCGCTTACCATTATAGGACACATATCAATGCTCGCTTACCATTATAGGGGGCATATCAATGCTTACTTACCACTGTAGGGAATGTATCAATTACTCCAAGAAGGTTGAAGCTACGGACATTGGTGAGTGTCCAAATTTTTATGCTATTTTGTTTTTTGTTTTATGAGACAGGGTTTCTCTGTGTAGCCCTGGCTGCCCTAGAACTTGCACTGTAGACCAGACTGGCCTTCAACTCAGAGATCTGCCTATCTCTGCCTCTTAAGTCCTGGCATCAAAGACTTGAACCACCACTGTCTGGCTTTCTTCACAGTATGAACTGAAGAATTTGGACTAACTGAACAGTTTTAGTTCGTATGGCTTACAAGTCACTGCGGCACCACGAAAACACTGTAAAAACACAAACACATTGGCAGCATACATTTTGAGAATATATAAGATAGAAGGATAGATTATTTTCAATTATCAAAGGTTTTGATAACTTTTATCAGTTTTTTTGTTTGTTTGTTTTTGCCAGCTGTGTTTGGTTCTATCCTAGGTGTCTGTGCTATCCAGCCTCTGGGTCCTCACCATCCAGCCTGTGTTAGGATGGGCTCCCTCTTTTGGCATGGGTCTCAATCCGGACCTGTCATTGGTTGGCCACTCTCAAACATTTATCAGTTTTAAGTTAAGATGTTGATCAGATCATTTTCCCCATCACATTAAACAATCCTTGTAGTGCGAATTCTAATTGGTCTTAACAATAAAAAGTGGAGCCAGATATCAGGGTAAATGCTGAAAGATCAGAGAAGCAGAGGAACAAGCCACTAGAGAGACTTCTTACCTCTATGGAATCCTCATACAGAGGGGTTGAGCTCCTGTCTCTTTCTACCTTATATTCCTCTCTCTGCCCAGTCATATCCCTTCCTGTCTCCACTTCCCTTGTGCTGGGAATAAAGGTGTGGGATCAAAGGTGTGAGCTCTGTTTCTCTTGTAGACTGGTTAAATCTTAGGTTGCCCAGTGTGACCTTGAACTCCTCATCTTCCTGCTGCCACCTCCCAAGTGCTGGGAACAAAGGTGTGTGTCTGGATTCTGTGGTTAACTAGTGGCTAACTCCACCCTCTGATCTTCAGGCAAGCTTTATCTGTTAGAGCACAAATAAACTATCACCACAAATCCTTCATTCAAACATCTGTCCATTCTAAGTCATGACACCTAATATGAATGAAGTAGAAGACTTGCTATTTGGAAGACACAGAACCTGATCTGAGATGGATAAGACCTTAACAGGCTGAACTGAACTGAACGTGCACCAGCAGCTTGGGTCATAAGTCATTTTTTTTAAAGTCGAAATTGGACAAGTTGAGAACCTTGTAAAACCTGATTTTTGAAGGTGGAGCGCTCAGGTAGAATGATTGGGCAATAGTTTTTGTATCTATTTTTTTTTTCTTTCGAACAGGGTTTCTCTGTGTAGAGATCTGCCTGCCTCTGCCTCCCAAGTGCTGGGATTAAAGGCTCTAGTTTCTGTACCTTAATTATGTATCTGTAAATTAAGACCAATCAGGGTGTATCGCCTGCAATTTTTAACTGTGAAAGGCAGTTTAACAAAGAGCCTCGAGAAACTTAGAGCCCTGTCATTTTACTTGTTATCACAGCCCTAATAAAAATTTTATATAATTGGAACCAAATCAAAGACCCGGATACACCTTCAAACACCTGATTTTTGACAAAGAAGCAAAAAATATCAAATGGAAAAAAGAAAGCATATTTAGCAAGTGGTGCTGGCATAACTGGATATCAACATGTAGAAGAATGAAAATAGACCCATATCTATCACCATGCACAAACCTCAAGTCAAATGGATCAAAGACCTCAACGTAAAGCCAGCCACACTACACCTGATAGAAGCGAAAGTGGGAAGTACACTTGAACACATTGGCACAGGGAACCACTTCCTAAATGGAACCACAGCAGCACAGACACTGAGAGTAACAATTAACAAATGGGACCTCCTGAAACTGAAAAGCTTCTGCAAACCAAAGGACACAGTCAACAAGACAAAACAACAGCCTACAGAATGGGAAAAGATCTTCACTAACCCCACATCAGACAGAGGTCTGATCTCCAAAATAGACAACTCAAAAAATTGGTTATCAAAAGAACAAATAATCCAATAAAAAAATGGAGTGCAGACCTAAACAGAGAACTCTCAACAGAGGAATCTAAAATGGCTGAAAGACACTTAAGGAAATGTTCAACATCCTTAGTCATCAGAAAATTCAAATCAAAACAACTCTTGAGATTCCATCTTACACCTGTAAGAATGGCCAAGATCAAAAACACTGATGACGATTTATGCTGGAGAGGTTGTGGGGAAAAGGGAACACTTCTGCATTACTGGTGGGAGTGCAAGCTGGTACACCCCCCTTTGGATGCCAGTGTGGCGATTTCTCAGAAAATTAGGAAACAACCTTCCTCAAGACCCAGTAATACCACTTTTGGGTATATATCCAAAGGATGCTCAATCGTGCCACAAGGACATGTGCTCAACTATGTTCATAGCAACACTGTTTGTCATAGCCAGAACCTGGAAACAACCTAAATGCCCCTCAACTGAAGAAAATGTGGTACATTTACACAATGGAGTACTACACAGCAGAAAAAAATAACGACAGCTTGAAATTTGCAGGCAAATGAATGGAGCTAGAAAACATTATTTTGAGTGAGGTAACCCAGACACAGAAAGACAATTATCATATGTACTCACTCATAAGTGGTTTTTAAACAGAAAGCAAAGAAAACCAGCCTACAAATCACAATCCCAGAGGACTTAGACAACAATGAGGGCTCTAAGAGAGACTTACACAGATCTAATCTACATGGGAAGTAGAAAAAGACAAGATCTCCTGAGTAAATTGGGAGCATGGGGACCATGGGAGAGGGTTGAAGGGGAGGGAAGAGGAAGGGAGGGGAGCAGAGAAAAATGTAGAGCTCAATAAAAATCAATAAAGAAAGCTTATATAATACATATTAGGAATTTTCCTAAGAAAGAAATCCATAGCAGTTTGTCTAATGAAATTATTTTACTGTACATTAGTCAGTGTTTAAGTTAACACAAAGCATTTTTATTTACTATTATTGTTCTGTTACCTATGGATATTTTAAAATTGAAGTGAAATTTTGATTAATTTTAGAACTTATTTTAAAAAGGAATTGTTATCAAAAATCTATATATCTGATATTAAATTTCATAATCTCTTTTTGTTTTGTTTTTTGAGACAGAGTTTCTCTGTGTAGCTCTAGATCTTGGAAGTTGATTTGTAGACCAGGGTAGCCAGCCTAGAACTCAAAGAGATCCAGAGAACTCAGAGCCTCCGAGTGCTGGGATTAAAGCCACCATTGCCTGGCTACATTTCCTACTCAAGAGTCTCATTGATGCTGTTTTATATAAACAAATAATATTTTAAGGTTTTATAAAACATTAATATATTAAATATAGCATTTTTATGTGATTTAAGAAATTAAGGATCCTGAGTGGTGACACACACCTTTCTTTAAACCCAGCACTTGGGAGGCAGAGGTAGGAGGATCTCTGTGTGAGGCCAGCCTGGTCTACAGAGTGAGTTCTGGAATAGCCAGGAGAGAACCTGTTTCAAAAATAGAAACAACAGAAAAGAGTACCTTAGTTCATAAGGCTGCAGGGCTGTTTAATAGATCCCCCAAACACTTGCACTTGCATGTACACACACATTTTAAGTAGGCATATGAATAAATAAAATATAATAATTTCAGTGTACAGTGAAAATGAAAGGATGAAGTGGCCATAAGTTTTGTTGTTCAGTTGTTTTAGGGAATTCTAAAGCAGGCTGAGTTTCCCCCATGCTGTCTTAACACAGAAAGACATACCAACAATTACATGGACGCGTGAACACATGACACAATTACATCAAGTTAAAAATTGCATCCCTATCTTTGGAGGGAACAAAATTATTTCTTGGGGATCTGGAAGGCATTCAGATGCATTTACATTCTGTGTGACAATCTGTCTCACAAGGTACCTTCAGACCTGTGAGTTGGTCATATCAGGCATTGGTCCCTTCTTTCAGATCTCGGCTGAACATCAAGAAGCAGTGTCAACAGCTGAATCTATGGAGCCTGTACTTCCTATATTACTTACAGTTCTTGGTGCTATTTCAACTAGTTATTGAAACATGGTTATTTTAATTAGTGAATCTCTGGGATAGTTTTTGGGCAGTAAAAATAAAATGAGCAGTTGGCTTCAAATGAGAAGAAACCTTTATCTATTTGTGAGGATAGCAGGAAGGCAAGAGCCTGTAGGATCATGGGGACAGAGAATTTAGGATTTTGGAAGTCTCCATAAAGCAAGAGAAAAACCAAGATAGGAGACAGGCTTAGCGTGGTCCATTAGGTAGCTATGGTGTTCGGGATGGGGGCTTCTTTTTAATTAAACACAGTTGTTATCTGAATGGCTGTCCTGTGGTCTTCCCATATGAGTTCACAAGCTGAAGTTAATGTCTGGAAGTTATTGGTGACCTGGGAAAGATCCTCAGAGACCCTTCCCAGCTTCTCCTTGCGTTGTTAATAGTCCATGGTTGAAAAATGGATATGGACTCTAATTATCCTCAAGGGTCCAGACACTTCCCTTAAAGAAATGCCACAGGCATAGGAGCAGATGGCTGGTAGGAGACTCCACTCTGTGTGCTGCACAAGCTGAATTCCACCCTTCTCCCCCCACGTCTGTTGTTTAGCCTCTTATCCTGGTGCGCCCATGAAGGCCTGCACATTAGGCCTGTGGGGCTATTTCCTTTGGTTCCCACCGTTGTGGTTATATCTTGTTGTTGCTGTGGTGAAGTACACTAGCAAGAACAGGGAGAAGCAGTCCCTCCTGGAAGCATGTGGCAGGACAGGAGGCTGGCTGTTCACACTGCATCTCACTCAGGGAGCAGAGAGTAAATATTGCTTTTTTTTTTTTATTTTAATTCTCAGAATCAACTTTTTTTCCCAACTGTTGAGCCCAAGGGTCAGTGGTGTGGAGAGAAGCATCCGTCTTTTCCACCTCTAGTCCTGAAGGAAAGCTGATGATTTAGAGCTTAGCATCGGTCCACCCTGGGTGTCCCTGGGGCAATCTGACTGTAGCCACAGGAGAATCAGAAACACTGGTATAGAGCCCCAGTTTAACCTCTAAATGGCAGTATTTCTAACATTCATTTACTCTCAGTCTCTGTCTCTCTCTGTCTCTTCCTCTGTCTCTCTCTGCCACTCCCCTTTGAAGCTCTTTAAGAATGACGAATGCTGGGAGCTCCAGCAGGAGGACTGCTAGGTTGAGCCAGGAGGCTAAATTGGATGACTGAGTCTGATTTTGTTTTACATCTCTGCTTAGGGTCCAAGTACAAATGGGTAGGGATTTCTCCTTTTGGATCTCATGCTGGAGGAATGCACTGTTATCTGGGGACTGTCTTCCTATTCTTGGAGATAGTACTGCCTCCAGTGATGAATAGAAGGCCTGAGGGCAGAGAGTATGGTGGATCAGGAGTCAGAGTGGAGAGTGGAGTTACCTTAAAGTCATCTGGCGAGGTAGTAGAAGCCAGCAGAGACGACAGCTCTGTGGGTACCAGATGTTGCATCTGTAGTCTTCACTGGAGCTGGCAGGCTTCAGGGGTGGGAAAGGAAGAAATGAAGAAAAGGAGGTTGGGATTATGCTAACAAGTAACCCGTACCAATTACCCATTTGGTTGGCAGGCAGCTCTGCCAGAGTACCTCCCCTGTTGGCATTTAGGTTTCTCCCAGACTCTGTGCCAAGTGGCTGTAGATTTGCAAGGGACTCTTAGTAAGTGTGGACTCTCCTGTACAACCACCTCCCAGTTTTAAGTGTGGGTGTGACAGCCGCCACCCCGTGCATACTTCTTTGCCCGGGTTCACATCCCCTGTAGGATGGGAGGATGTCCGGGCATATCCCTGGCCCTCCAGGTGAGGGGCACAATAAGCCTAGGAAAAGGGAGATGTGGGAGCCAGTTCTCCCAGTCTCTCAGCCTCCTGTGGGAGCCTGCCCTTCATTTCCAGCTGCCCGGGGAAGGAGGGAAGAGTGGTAATGGGCGTCCTTGTTAAGGAAGAGCGGCGTTGGCGGTCAGGACTTTGTGCTTCTCTCCGGGCTGGCTCATCAACTGTTAGAGGCACATTCAGAGTTCCAGCAGGACGCCCACTAAAATTTTCAGGTTCTTGTGTCCCCAAACAATGAATAGGACCAGGAACACATGAATCGTGACAGGAACAGAAGCAGTTTACTAAGAAACGAACAGGAAAAAGGCACAGCTGAGGATGGAGGGAGGCTTGTGAGCTGGGAGAGAGACACTCGCAAAGCGCGAATTGGTGTGCAGGGGCACCCTCTAAGGCACATGCTCAAAAGCACTCGCCGCAAGGATCACGACACTGTGTAGATCGTTCACTTCTCCCTCCTTTGGCAATCATTTGTACATCATATCCATTTTCCTCACATGCTCTGCTTGCTGCCGATAACACAGTTGTGAAGTGCTTCCGGGCCTTTCCTTCCAACTGACTTTAACCTATTAATATTGACCTCTCTCTCTCTCTCTCTCTCTCTCTCTCTCTCTCTCTCTCTCTCTCTCTCTCTCTCTC
>PVIU01011680.1:0-27381 GCA_004026605.1 Ondatra zibethicus | reverse complement strand
TGTCTCTGCCTCCCGAGTGCTGGGATTAAAGCTATGTGCCACCATGCCCAACTTGATGTGCCTTGGTAGAGAGGTGAGCTGGCACATGGCTGTAACCCTAGCACATGAGTGGTGGATGCAAGAGGACTGGGAGTTCAACAACACTCCCAGCCACACAGTGTGTTCACGGCCAGACATACAGGACTGTGTCTCAAAACAGAGAAACGACAGCAACAAAAATGAATTTATTTTTTTTATAATATTCTTTTATTTTTCATTCAAAAAATTTACACTTCCTCCCCTTCTCCCAGTCCCCTCCCGCTGCTCCCCCACTAACCCTCCTCCCTCCCCCTGCTTCCTTAAGAGGGGGCAGGGTACCCTGCCCTGTGGGAAGCCCAAGGCCCTCCCCCAAAATGAATTTAAATGAGAAATAATGCATTAATAGGTGATGGTTATGTATATGGGTATACATAAAACTGCATTTCTTATTGAATATATAATTTAGTATCTTTTTTTTCATAAATAACAAGTGGTTTAGCATAAACAATATAATAGCTTTAAAGCATTATTGCAGTCCTTCTACACATCCTTGAAAAGTTCTGATCTTTCACTTGTGTGCTCTTTAGTGTACTTTTAGGTTGTTCCCAAGCTTTTCACCTGGGACAAGCATCTTTGACTGCAGAGAGTGTTCATTGCGTGACTGTTTTCTCAGCTCCATCCCGCAGGTAGAATGGTGGGGCCATGGATCCCAGTCAAGGCTGTCGGAACTGTCATATCACCTTCCTGGAAGTTTGTCCCCGTTTACCAGGCTACTAACGAATGTTAGCCACATACTGTAGCTCTGTTCACTAGAAAGCAACCAGCCCCTATTTACCATTTCTACTATAAATACTTTCCCAGTTTTATTTTACACTTGCACAGAATATATTTGGGGGGGGGAGTGTGTCTCACATAGACCAGGCTGGCCTCAGACCCACTGTGTAGCTAAAGATGACCTTGTGCTTGTGATCCTCCTGCCTTCACATCCTGAATTGTACCACACTGGTCTATGTGATGCTAAGGACCCAGCCAGAGCTGTGGACCTGCTCGGCAAGCACTCTACCAAGTGAGTAGGGCCTATAATTTTACTTTTATAATCAAAATAAAAACAGAGCTGAAAGTTGTGTAAATGTAGAGTTTGTTACTCTCTGCTCCTTTTGGGTTCTTCTATTATTGCCTGGCTAAGAGGTTTTTTTCTACAAGTATTTTAAATAGCTCATATTTTTCTGCTTTGACAAAATGTTTCTATGAAAATTTTAAAACCATACATGGTTGATTTTAGTATATGAACCTGGGTGACGGGTCCTGCTTTTGTTTTTAAAATTTGAATTACTGCCTCATTGGTGTCCACCTTTCCATTTCGTCAGTTTGATTGACTTTTGATACCTTCTTTGTTGTGGATAGGTGCTGTTTCTGGGTCATATATTCTGGCCACTTCCCTGTCTGCCAGTCTTTCTGCTGGTACCTGGTGCTTTCGTGTATGACGTCTGCACTCCTCTGCCACATGTGGAAATTTCACAGTGAATTTACAAATGATTTTTGGAAAAAGTGGAAAAACTGCCCACTTGAAATCTTTTAGTCATTGTTATCAACACATGGCAGGATGTGTGCATTGACTTAATTATTTTTCACAAAAGTTTGCAGTTTTGGTTGATTAGGCTGAATACATGGTTATGGTTAGTCTTAGTTTAGACTTTGTGTTTTGGTCTAGTTTTTTATTTTTCGGGAAGGGAGGGTGGAAACTTATTTCCTGATTAGCTTTTTTCGTTTTGTTTTTTGAGACGGGGTCTTAATCTTGGCTGTTTGAGAACTTATTATGTAGACCAGGCTGGCCTTGTACTCACAGAGATCCACCTGTCTCTGCCTCCCAAGTGCTGGGATTAAAGGTGTGACCATCATGCCCAGGGGTAATTAGTATTTTGTTGTAGGTATCCTGATTTCACCCACTTCTGTTTGTGTGAGAGATGGAGCCTCGCTGTAATCCACACTACCTCGACTTCTTGATGATCCTCCTGCCTCAGTCTTCAAAGTCTAAGATTATAGGCATACACTACCATGCCTGGTTTACCCAGTCATAAATTATATATCAGATGGCTTCCTGTTCCTACTTATAGACTAAATCATGTAAAAAATACTTTACGCCGGATGGTGGTGGCACATGCCTTTAATCCCAGCACTCGGGAGGCAGAGGCAGGCGGATCTCTGTGAGTTCGAGACCAGCCTGGTCTACAGAGTTAGTTCCAGGACAGGCTCCAAAGCCACAGAGAAACCCTGTCTCGAAAAACCAAAAAATAATAATAATAATAATACTTTTCTTTTTACTTCTTACATTGTGTTCTCTTGTCTTCTGCCTTTTAATAGCAGACTAAACTGCTTGAAAAGAATTTAACTCTTATATTTAAAGGCATTGTTTAGCTATGTAATCTAAGCTAGTCCTTAACTGACCATCTTGGAATCACAAGTATGTCACATGTCCTGAAAAAAAAAATTTTAGACAGGATCTCACGTAGCCCAGGCTAAGCCTTGAACTTGCCAAGTAGCCAGGAATGGCTTTGAATTTCTATTCCCTCCTGCTCTGTCTCCATAGGACTAGGATTACAGGTGTGGGCCATCACAAGCAGCTTTGTTGTGTTGTTTAAAAAGGTTTTATTCTTTAGTCATGTGGCGGGGGGGGGCACCCATAGAGGGTGGAGGAAGGTGTCAGAGCCCCTGGAGCTGGAGATATGGTTGTGAGCTGCCTGACATGAGTGCTGTAAACTCAACTCAGGACACTGCAAGCTTGCTGTATGCTCTTAAAGCTGGGTCATCTCTCCAGCCCCTACAAACAGTTGTATGTGATGTGGGGATGTTGGGGGGGCAATTAGGAGGGTATAGGAGGTGGGCAGGTGGAGCCAAGGGCTTTGTGTGTGTTAGGCAAGCCCTCGCTAACTGAACTATGTCTCCAGCCATTAAAGTAATTTTTTTCTTATTATGTTTACTTCATTGTGTCTGCATCTGTGTGCACTTGCATGTGTGTGTGTTTGAGATCTAGATAGGTAGAGAGAGAGAGAGAGAGGAGAGAGATAATATGTATGTGCAGTGGTCAGAGGACAACTTTTAGGATGATCCTTCTACTATGTGGGTCCTGGGGATCAAGGCTTGGCAGCAAGCACTTTTATCCACTGAGTCATCTCAGCAGCCCAAAAATAACTTTTTAATGATAAAATAACAATCTTATGGCTGGGGTGATTGATGGAGTGATGGCTTTGAAAGGAAATACCATGTGTGCAGTGAGTGTGGCATCGTGAGCAGCACACCTCAGCATGACATGGCTCCTATGCTGCCGGTGTTGACACGTATGCAACACACACAGTGCTTTAGATTGGCATCTGAGCCAACCTTCTTCTGTTGGCACAGAGAGCAGGCACAGCCTGTGTTACAGATGATGAAGGGGTTCAAATCTGAAGCTGTCTGGTGTAACTTTCCCCTTGCTGTTAGGTTTGGAGACCTGTGGCCTTTCACCCTATCCCTCTCTTCCCATGCCTCCAAGTCCTCTTCTGAGCTCCGAGCTGTAGGCTCTGCCTGCAGTGTTTCTCGGTACTACAGGTGGCTCCACATGATGCCGCTTTTATTGGTCCAAGGCTAAATGAACTTAGGGGAAAAGTAAGACACCCAGTACTTCACAGTTTGAGTTTGATATGTGATGAGGACGTCTCTTTTTTGAATGGGGGTCTTTCTTCATTCTTCTAAAGCGCTTTTTTCATTCAGATGTTTTTAGACAGCAACATAAAAGACTGACCATTCTATTTCACCTCCACCTCCTTTTCTCCGCGTCCTTTAATGTACTGATGCAAAGCAGACAAGACCAGCTGAACACTCACGAGTCTTTTATTTGTTTCTTAAAGCTTACAAACACAGAACAGTGCTGACGTCCTGGCTCCTGGTATGGTTTCTAGCTATGCAAGTGGAGTGAGCCATTGCTCATGACGGGCACAAGAGAACAGGAAGTCTGGGAGCAGTGCTGCACAGCGGGAGCCTGACCCACAGCCTCAGAAGAAGGCCTGCCTATGTGTCTCTCCTGTTCCAGATAGTGACTCAGCCAGTCCCCTATGAGGCCACTTGGTAGAGAGTAGCACTGATGTAAGGCCAGAAACCTCACAGACATCTGAGAGGAAGTGGGAGGGGCGTCCTTCGGGAGAAAACTCTCACTCTGCACGAGCGAGCGAAGGTATGCCTTCAAGTTCTGCCCTGCTGGTGTTGGGAATTGAACCTGGGGACTCAGGAATAATAGGCAGGTAACTGCATCACTTAGCTGTGCCCCTAGCCCAGATTCTTCTTGCTAACAGTCAGTGGAATAGCCTTGATTCAGGGAGAACTCTCAATATTGACTTACCCTACAACCTTTGCAAAGTTGCCTAATTCTGAGTGGGTTCACTTTACTAATGACATAGGAATATGCCGTGGCCATGGTGACTTTACTACCTAGCACAGAAGTCTATGACATAGCAAGCTCCATATAAAAATTCCTTCATAAACCCCAGCTCTAAATATTTGATTAATAAAATTTATCCACAGATTCCAAAAGGTTTATAAAATTGGTACTGGATTGGCAGTTCCTTTTATCACTAGATTTAGTTACAAATTAGCTGTCTCCTGATAATTAAAGTCAGAAGTAGAAGAGGAGACTCTTACATTTGGTCCTTTTATTCTAAGGACGGAATAAAAGATGCTAGGATGAAAAGGAGGAAGCAAACTCACAGTGTGTCCCTGCTAAAAGTCACTGTGGCAGCCGTGGGTGAGGCCTGCTCATAGATTCTGTCAGTCTGTTTCTCTGTCATGGTACAAAAGCCAAGATGGATGGATGGTCTACCTCTGAGTCAGGAGTGAGCTACCTGCATTCCTTTCATTCCTGACAACTTTATACAAAGTCCTCAGGCCTTGAGATCCTCAATTGCAAATTTCCTAAGTCTGAAGAAACCAACCCAGCCTCAAGGAAGTTCCAAGGCAGGCCTTGCATGTGGATAGACAAAATCTTTAATTCCAAATGAAATCCCTCAACAGTGGTTGGGCAGAGCAGACAGGTTTTCCTGAGGCATCATATAACTTGAAATGAACCAGAAATGTCTTTAGCATGGGCGTCTTATTAAGGGTCCATCAAACCAGGGCTTCTGGTTCTACCCAGTAAACCCAACACTTGGGAGGCTGAGGCAGGAGGATTGCTGTGAGTGCCTAAATATCAGTAGCTATGAAGTGAGACTGTCTTTCAACACGCAGACAGAACCACCAATATACTATATCAACTGTGCTAAAACTACAGTGTCTTTTCTATCAGGAACAATGATCTTGAAGGCCCGGGGCATCTTTCTTTCTTTCTACGAAACCACCCTTCTTAAAGAGTTTTACTCCCTGTTGGAGCGAGTCCTAGAAGTCATTGGATCAAAATGGACAGTGTAGAGAGTACCAATGGCATTAGAGCAAAGAAACCATTACAGGTTTTAAAAAGTCAATGGAAGATTTATTGATGATTCTGCAGTATGCCTTGGATTCTTCATTTAGGGAGGGTCATTGGTGGAGGGCTTTCTCGGCACAGGTGAGCATAGTTTCCCATAACATTTAACCCAGCCACCTCTATCAATTAGAAATTTTTTACTTATCCCAAGTGACAAATTCAATTTGGGTCCTGTTTCCAATTGTGCATGATGTCATGTGCCTCCTGGTCATCTCGTGACCCATTTTCTACAATCTATTGAGTGATTTGTTTGTGTGGTCATCTAGGATGAAAGTCACAAAATCATTTTTAGCAAGGTTATTGATGCCGCTGAAGTCTCCAAATGAAACTGAAGTCCTTGGTTGGTGGTGTGTACAATGAGGGCAGGAGAATAATTTCATATTTAAAGACTGCACCAAGGCAGAACTTAGAGTCTATTGGCATCTCTCCCTTTGTCTCCAAAACACCCACACCAACAAAAAGCATACAATAAAAACACTGACATGTCCCTGCTGTTGGAATAGCTACAAACAAAAGGTTCACTGGGTCTCTTGGGGGAATTTAGGAGTAGCCTGGGCATGGGTAGGAGTAGGGGTGATGCCACTGAGCATCCTGGAGGAATTTAGGGGTAGCCTGGGCAGGATTGGGGTGATGATGTCACTGAGCATCCTGGGGGAGTTTAGGGGTAGCCTGGGCATGGGTGGGGGTGATGACGTCACTGAGCATCCAGCACAATAAACCATTCATTCAACATTGTGTTTGAAGCTGTCCCAGGGGTTGATGTTAGATGTTACAAAAATAAAAATTTCAATTTTCGTCATGAGCGTAGCAATCTGAGTTCAGTAATCACCGAATCAATGAAATATAAACACTGACTACCAGTACAGAACTTTTTGTTTGCAAATCCACACCCCTGAATGCCTTGCTGTTCCTAGCACAGAAAGTATTTCAGGACCAGTAAATGCACAGTGTTAGGAAACAAACTGCTGCTAAAACTACATCGTTGTATTGTTTAGAAACAGCTTTGAACATCATTTCCCTGAGTTATCTAAGAAATGCTGATAAATAACTGTAAAGCTAGCCGGACGGTGGTGACACATGCCTTTAATCCTAGCACTCAGGAGGCAGAGACAGGCGGATCGCTGTGAGTTCGAGGCCAGCCTGGTCTACAAGAGCTAGTTCCAGGACAGGCTCCAAAGCTACAGAGAAACCCTGTCTCAAAACAAACAAAAAAACTGTAAAGCTTCCTGAATAGTGTTAATCTGTTCAGTGGACCAGTTGTCGTCCATTGGGAGAAGATGATAAAAATGGTATTTGCATGGTTTTGCTGTTGTTTGTGTGTGTGCAGTTCTGGGGATTGAGCCAAGACCTCATATGTGCCTAGCAAGCATGTTGCCTCTGAGACACATCCTGAACCCGTGGGTAAAATTTTAATGGGCACTATATTGTCTCTTCCAGTTAATATTATCCAAGATTAACAGACTAGCAAGCCAGACATAAAGAGTAAATTAAACCATGAGGCCAGTAGGATCTGAACTAGGGAAGTGAGGCTGAGTTAACTGTCCTTAAGTGCTGTCTGTCTCTAAAGGATGTAACTAACAAACAGTGGGAATTATGAGCAGAGTCCAAAGCCAACCTATACTGAGGGAGAACACGCTGGCCAGCTATGTATCTGATGAGGTTAGCTCCCTGTGTCTGAAGAACTCCTACAACTCCTACAATCAACTCAAAGAAACTCAAAAAATGATCAACTCAAAAAAGTCTAAGTTACCTGCAGCTAAGGCAGCCATTCAGAAGAGGTTGCTCTCCTACCATGTCCCCTCCATTTGATCCCAGCATCACAAGAAGAAAGTATTTTCTTAAAAAATATAAACAACCTGATTAAATCCCAGCAAAAGGTTTAACAAACATTTTTTTTTCCCAGAAGTTGTACAAAGACCAAAAGGCAGATGAACAGTACTCAGAACCATTATCGGGATTCAAACATTTCAGATCAGTCCCATAGGGACGTATAACCATGTGCCTGCCAGGATGGACTGACCGACCGGCTTTGTGTTTTAAGATTATGGATGTTAGTGAAGATGTGGAGAAATAGGAACTCTTTGTCTGTGGGACTGTCAACTGGTACAGCAGTTTTAGAAAACAATAGGAAATCTCATCAGAAAATTAAATTGCTGCCACATGACTCAGCAATCCCACCACTGGAGACATCATGACTCAGCCATTCCCACCACTGGAGACATCATGACTCAGCAATCCCACCACTGGAGACATCATGACTCAGCCATCCCACCACTGGAGACATCATGACTCAGCAATCCCACCACTGGAGACATCATGGCTCAGCAGTCCCACCAGAGGAGACATCATGGCTCAGCAGTCCCACCAGAGGAGACATAACCAAAAGAATTGGATTTGGTATCTTTTTTTGTGGGGGAGGGGTGTCTAGAGACAGGGCTTCTCTGTGTAGCCCTGGCTGTCCTGGCACTCACTCTGTAAGCCAGATTGGCCTTGAATTCACAGAGATCCACCTGACTCTGCCTCCCTCGTGCTGGGATTAAAGGCATGGGCTACCACTGCCTGGCCAATTCAGTATCTTAAAGAGATCTTGTGTTTATTGCAGCATTATTCCTGATGCTAAAAACATAGCATCAACCAAACTGTCTATCAACAAATGAACTGATAATAAGTGTAGTCTATAAAACAAATACTATTCTGCTTTATTAAATAAAAAAGAAAAGAAAAGGCAAAAAGGAAATCTACCATTTGCCACATAGATAAAACTGGAGACATTACGCTTAGTGAAATAAGCTAGACACAGAAAGATAAATGCTTTGTGGTTCCGCTCCCATGAGGCACCTCTGATAACCAAGCCCACAGAAGCGAAGATGAGACAGTAGTGTTTGCCAGAAGCTGGAGTGCTGCTGGTGTTGGAGGTGGTTGGGGAGAGGGCAGCTGTGCTTCAGTGGGTGTAAGGTTTCAGTTGTGTAAGATGGGTAAGTTGAGATCTGCAGAATAGCACAGCGCTTACGTTAACAATATGATGCTGTGCTCTTCAAAAACCTGAGAGGGCAGATCTGAGGTTGAGTGTTCCCACCGCAGAAGCAAAACTGCAAAGCCCAAGGAGCTTGGCAGGGACTTTGGGGGAGAAGATGCTAGAGGCATGTATTACCAGGTTGCAATGATGCTACATGGGCATTTATTTGCAGCTACACCTACCAAACTGCATGCTGTGTATGTACAATTCTTTGTGCATTAGCTGTACCTTGGTAAAATTGGAAGGAAGAGGAAAAGGAGGCGGAGGTACTATACCATGGACAAGAATGTTTACTCTTTTATCATTTAATGAAGATATACAATGAGATAGCTGAATTATTGATATATGTTAGATCAAAAAATTATTGAAGATATGGCAAATGAAGAAAACAACAAATATGAAGCAACCAATATTTTTCTGACTTTGACGTTAACGTCATACTACTAAGAAACAAGTTTGGGTAGGGGCTTGGTGCTAGGGAAACATATACTCCATCATTGGGCCGCCTCTGAGAAAGTTGAGAGTTTTGTTGTTATTTTTCAGGTCTTTGAGACAGGGTCTTACCATGAAGCCCCTTGAGTGGCCTAATGCTCATGTTTGTTATGGTTTAAGTAAAATGTCCCCCATAGACTTGCATGTTTGAACACTTGCTCCCTAGCTGGTGATGCTGATTTTTTTTTTAATTTTTATTTATTTTACATACCAATCACAGTTCCTTCCCCCACTCCCACTGCCTATCCCCTAACTTTTCCCTATCCACTCCTATGAAAGGGTAAGGCCTCCCTTGGGGATTCAACAAAGCCTGGCATACCAAGTTGAGGCAGGACCAAGCCCTTCCCTGCTACATCAAGGCTGAACAAGGTATCCCACTATAGGGAATGGGCTCCAAAAAGCCAACTCATGCACCAGGGATAGATTCTGGTCCCACTACCAGGGACCCTTCAGACATACCAAGTTACACAACTATTGCCCTTATGCACAGAGCCTAGTTTGGTCCCATGCAGGATCCACAACTGTCGGTCTAGAGTTTGTGAGTTCCCCATGAGCTTGGTTCAGCTGTCTCTGTAGGTTTCTCTGTCATGATCCTGACCCCTCCCCCCACCCCCTCCCACACCTTGTTCACATATTCCCTCCTCCCTCCCTTCAGCTGGATTCCCAGAGCTCAGCCTGGTGCTTGGCTGTGAATCTCCACATCTGCTTCCCTCAGTTCTATGATGACAGCTCGGGTATTTGGTGGTGCTGTTTTTTAGGTTGTAAAACCTTTTTCGGGTTCAACCTTGTTCGAAGGAGGGAGTTCATTGCTCTGAGGTAGGTTTTGAACTTTTAGACCCTGGCCCTGTTTTGTTTTTCTCTCTGCTTCCTGTGTGTGTTTGTAATGTGATCAGCCAGTTTCCTGCTCCTGCTGTCGTCTCCCTGTGGAACGGTAAAACAGAATGAACCCTTTGATCACGGCAACAGGAAAGAAACTGGGACACTACATAAAGCAGCTGGTTTTGAACTCATGGCAGGCCTCCTGCTTTAGCCTCCTAGGCTGTGGGGTTACAGGCCTATGCCAACATGCCTAGCTGTTTAAAAAATTAATTGAGTTTCAATTTTATTTTACCTTTTAAAGTGATTCAGAAAGGCTAACACAGAAGAACAGTCTTTGTTGCCTTTCTTATCCATTCATTTAGCCCTGTAAAGTGGTCCAAACCATGTGCAGAAGAGGGAAAGTCTGAGGGCATAGCCCTGTCACTGCAGCCCAATGGATGTCGTTCACACAACTGATGTCACGTGTGCTGTTGCCAGAGCAGACAAGCACACGCAACTCAGAACACTCAGGTGTTGTTTGAAACCACTGAAAAAGTTGACCCTGACAGTGATATGTTGGTCATGAATACAGCCTTAGAATACAAACCTGAGGGAAGGAACAAGCATAGGACCAAACTAGTCCCTCTGAATGTGGCTGACAGTTATATGCCTGGGGCAGACTGAGGGGCCACTGGCAGTGGCACTGGGATTTATCTCTACTGCATGTACTGGCTTTTTGGGATCCTATTCTCTTTGGATGTATACCTTGCTCAGCCTAGATGTAGTAGGTAGGGCCTTGGACCTTCCACAAAGCAAAGTGCCTTACCCTCTCTTACGATTAGAGGGGGTTGGGGAGGGAGGGTGTGTGGAAGGAATGGGAGGAGGGGAGGCAGTGGGAATTTGGGTTGGTATTTAAAAAAAAATCTAATAAAAGAATACAAACCTAAGAAATTTTTTAAAAAGGAGGCTGGTGGGGAATGGGGCTCTCAAAGCTCTGGGAGACTCCAGGAATGTGCCTCAAAGAACTGCAGGGACAGGATGAGGGAGGAGCGGAGGCTTGGTGTTGTGAACAGCCAGGAGGTCAGACAAACTGAGGCCGTGGAGGGCTCTTCTCAGCTGCCAACCCTCCCTGGGTGTTTCTTGACCACTGGAACGGTGTCCTGTTCTAAGCACTTGTCTGTGAATCAGCGTGACGGGACCTAGAAGAGGCATGGGCATGAGGAAAGAACAGGTCACATCTTAAGTTCACCCCTAGTGCCTGTGCTCTTCCCAGCCATGGGCCTTAGACTGGGTCCACCCTACAGGCCTGAACTCCCACTGCACTCCCTGAGGTCAGCACCTCTCTTCCCCACACCAGCTTCCTGTTGGTCAGGGTAATGGCTGCATTGCATAAGCAAGCATGGAGCAGATGTATATACACGGGAAGTCATTTTTCATGTCAGCTGTTTACATGCTTGATTGGAAATTATACAGAGCTGAATTGTAGGAGCGCCTTGGAGAGAAAGCTTCCAGAGACTTCCTTAATTTCTATTCTGAGGACACATTGTTGTTATATAGTCAACCACGGCCACTTTTCTAAAACAAGGTTCTGTCAGAATGGTCTGGCTTCTAAATGTGAAAGAGTTGTTTGTGAATAGTTGACCTCCTCCCCAGGCCTTCATCCTGGGTGTGGTGAAAAGGGCAGAGGCTAGCCACGGGCTACAGTTTAGATGGCACTCGGCTAGTCTCTGTGAGTGGGCTTTTTAAAAATGGGACTTCACTTTTAAGGAAAATACATTTAAGTTTTTAAAGAGATTTTATTTTTGACTTCAAGTATGCGGCTAGGGAGAGGGGTATTAGCAGCTGAGTGCAGGGTCCCTTGGAGACCACAAACATCAGAATTCCTGGAGTTGAAGTTATTACAGGAGTCACCTAACAGGTGCTAAAATTGACCCTGGGTCCTTTACAAGAGCAGTAAGTGCTCCTAATCGTGGAGCCATCCCTTAGCACTTGCACTTTTAATTTTAGGAGAAGGGAAAAGGAGTGAGAGGAGGGCCAGGAAGATGGCTCAGCGGGTAAAGTGCTGGGTGCCAAGCCAGCAACCTGAGTCGGATGCCTGGGACATGAATGGCACAAGGAGAGAACTAACTTATTCCTGTAGCTTTTTCTCGTACCTCCACATGAATGCTGGGGCATGCATGTACTCCCTGCTACGCTCATACATTTGCATGCATGCATACAATATATAAATGTAAGTTTTGAAACTTAAAAGCTGACATTCCAGCTACCCAGGAAGCTGAAGCAGAGGGATCATTTGAGCATAGTTTGAAGCCAGCTACAGCAACATAATTAAGACCCCATCTCAACACATTAGCAGACAAAACGTCAGTGTATTTGTTTCTTAAACAAATCATCTTCCAGATCCAGATTCAGTTCCCAGTACCTACACAGTGGCTCACAATATCTATAACTCAAGTTCCAGGCAATCCAAAGCCCTCTTCTGACTATTGTGGCCGCCAGACACACATGTTATATATAGGCATATTCGCCAGCAAAGCACTCATACAATAAAATAAATAACTCTGAAAAACGTGTTTCCTAGGAGCCAGGAGTGCAGACAGACTCATCTTTCATTACATAGGACAACACTGTCCTTGGAGCTGTCTGTGCTCCTCATACTCTTAGCCACTGTGAGTCCTTTGAAATGTGGGGTTCAAGTGTCTTGACATACAGAATTTTGACTGAATAGCTATTTCGGGTTCTTGGAGATGCCATCTCACAGGGAAAATGGTGACACTTTCCTTCTAATATTAGAAAGAGAACCGAATCACATCCTGGACATGGGGGAGAATTCGTCGACTTGAACATGGCATCTCCAGAGCAGTTAACAAGACTCGCCCAGCTGACTAGCGGCAGGAATTCAGACAGCAGGCAGAAAACACAGAGGGCTGACTGTAGCTCACTGGTGGAAGTCTTGCCTAGCACCCTTTAGCCTCAGGCTTGATCCTCCAGCACCAGACAACCAAACATGCCAATAGGCTCTTGGACTTTGGCTAGAAAGTCAACCAAAGGCTTGCTGTCCTCCTAATCTGTGAGAGCTCATCACGGCTGCACTGAAGTGTTTTGCTGGGAGTCCCTGTGAGTGACCAGACTTGAATTTAGCAATCCTTACTGGAACTGCTGGGTGACTCATGGGTGTGGGCCTGCACTTAAGATAAGACTGGGCCTACATTTAAGATTCAAAAAAAAAATCCTCTCTAATAAGTTTCACCCTTTCATCAACCAGCTTTTTGCTTACTCCATGTTACTTTCCAAGGAGAATGGAAACCTAACACCTTTAAAAGATCATGTTAATTGGTATTATTGCTTCTTCTATTAGCTCTATATTTACCCCAGTGACTTTGCTTTATGTATGTAAATTTATTTATGTAAATTTTTATTCAGATTTAATTACCAACCTTAACATTGTGACATTTGCCAATTTTCACCGGAAGCATCAATGATATCAATAGATGTAAGACTGTTACAGTTTCACATCTGGAGAGATGGTTCAGCAGTTCAGAACATTGGCTGCTGTCTCAGAGGAACTGGATTCGCTTTCCAGCACACACCTGGTAGTTCACAACTGTCTGGGACTCTAGACATGCAAGCAAAACACACACACACACACACACACACACACACACACACACACACACACACACACACACACACATATATATATATATATACAATTTTTAAAATTAAAAAGAATTAAATAAAAGTAAGACTGATACAGCTGTGCATTAAGTTTTGCTTAAAAGCCGTTTTCTGTTTTGTGGGGAAATTAGATGTTTTTGTCTCAAAAGTTCATAGTCAAGCTTAGAAGCAAAAGTTAAATATTCTACCTTTATTTAACACCAGGTTTTGGTTCCTCACTTTTGCTTAGAAGTTTATCCGAATAGATTTGGATGGACTAAGCCTCTCTTCTCGTTGTGGGGCGGGGGGGGGGGGGCATTTTGTCAGCTCACAGAAGGTCAGAACCCAAACAACTTGCTGAGGTTTCTTCTTGTTCACAATGGGTGACTTCCTTTTTCAACCCAGGGCATTGTCTCTGACTCCTGCATGCTGAGGCTGGTCATGTGGTGGATGATGCCAGTCTCAGTCACTTCCTGGAACAGCAATCTGCTGCTTTTGCCGTCCCCCCTCCCTGCTGTGAGGACAGGTTCCTGTAATCCTGGTGACCGACTCTGACAGTTCACAACAGGGACTCCCTCACTGTCACCCCGTGGGGGCCTTCTCTCCTCCTCCTCAGAGAGAAAGGAAGCCATGACTCAGCTCCCACTTTGCCCTGGATTAGACCCTGCTTTATTAGTGTGGTCACATGTCTTTTAGCATTGCCACCACTATTGTGCTGATGACAGTTCCCACCACTCAAAGATCACAGGGTACTCATTGTCTTATCCTACAAACCAAGTTGTGCAGCAGAGGAAACTGCCTGTACATGGCACCTTTGGGGAGACAAGAAGAGGTGGAGGAGAAGGGAATGGCTTTTCTATCTCTGTGTTTTAATTTAGATTTTTCAACCCTGTTAGGCAGGAGCTACATCTACTGTATCTGGAGCAGCATCTTGTCTCTTCGCAAAATGTTAACAAAAATGGTCTGTGGGTCTCACGGCAGAAGACTGGGTTTGTGGGTAGGGAAATGCCTGTTTGCCTGTTTGTGTTGAAATGGTGAGAGGAGGCTCAGGCTCCCGGGCTTGTGTCTTGTCTCTTCAGGCAGTTTCTGCATCTCCCACACAGAGGAGAGGAGATTGTGCCCCACAGCAACTGGATGAGAATATTCAAGCAGGAGACCCCAAAAGACTATTAAGCATATTGAAGTTTCCCTTGACTGTAAGGCAAGAGTCCTCCATGCTTGCTTGCTTGCTCTCTGCCCTCCACCCCGAGACAGGGTTTCTGTGTAGTCCTGGCTGTCCTGGAACACACTCCGTAGACCAGGCTGGAGGGAACTCAGAGAGATCCACCTGCCTCTGCCCTCCAAGTACTGGCATCAAAGGCGTGCACCACCACCTCCTGACTCTTCCATCTCTCCTTTGTTCACAAAGGAAACTCAGTCATCACAAAGAGCAGTGCCCTCGAGAGGTGTAGCAGTTACACTGGGGTGCCAGGAGCAAGGGCATCCTCCGCCCAGTGTGTGTTCTGCCCCTGGGCTAGGTTTTGGCTGCGAGGACGGTCAATTTTATATTCAGGAGCAACTAATATCCCAAATAATTTTTTTAACCTGAAAAACATAGAGAATCTCTTACAAGCATTCAGTATATTTGGCATATATTAATAACTTGGGCTATTTAATAAGATTCATTTTCCAACTAGACAGTAAAAGAAAGGCTTAGGGCTACCCCATGCTCCCTAAGCTCTGATGCTCTTTGGGGCAGGGCTTGCCCTCTCTAACATAGCAAGACCCCAGATGTGTGTCTGCTGAGCCCTTACATACTCCTGGGCAGTTTTCCTCTACCCATTGCATTCTCATGTGTACCAGCTGGAACTCCCTTTGTTCCAAGAGCATGATTTCAAACATGGCTTGGAATCGCAAAGGTGACTTTCTGTTAAAATGTCTAGTGTGTTTGCTCCACTGCCAACATGGCCCTCAGAGGCAGGGGTCTGGCTTTTGTCTTGAGAGGGCAGAGCTTATGGTCAAGGCCACGCCTTGCCGCATAAAGTGGGCAGGTGAGAGGCACTGTGAGACTCGCTGGAGACTAGACCTTTCTGTGCTGTGGTGTCTTTAGAGGGGTGGTACTGGGGGACCAGAGCAGGAAGAGGTTTGTGTGCAGGGCTTGCACTACTCTTCTGGCTTTTGCTCATCACCCTGATTTTCAGTTTAGGGCTCTTGCCTATAGGGTCACAAAGAAAGAGACCACCACTCTGGTTAAAGTGTCCCAAGAAGGCAAACTCGACTCTTGATCGAGAGGGCGCACTAGGAAGAGCTAACACACTGGAGGCAGGAAGTACATTTAGTTTTTATTCTAACTCATGTGGTGGCTGTGCCTTTTCCCGTTGGCCGGGATCTGACTGCATGCTCTTGTTCAGTTGGCTAGTCTACAAAGAATTGTCACGCAGGAAACCGAGGGCAAAGAGTCACAGCTCTAGACCATCAGACAGGACAGTGCCAGCACCATGGGCCTTGCGTAAACAAAGGTTTTACTGGATGAGGAGGAGTAAAGCATTTGCATAAAAGTCTTACAATGTAGGGGAGATAGAAAGGTTTCAATTCCTTGTCCCAAACATTTTATAGTATTTGGCAAAAAAGACTCATATTTGATATTTCTCACGCTTAGGACATACACCACCACCCAAAGATCACAGAACCGTTCTTTTAAAATTCCAAAGAAATAAATGTGAAGTCAGGTGTGGTGGTGTGTATTTATAATTCCAGACCACAGGAGAGGCGGGAAGAATTTCAACTCCGGGTTAGCCTGGGCTACACAGTGAGCCCTTATCTCAAAAATCTGAAAAGAAAGTCCAAAGAAAGAATGCAGTTGACGGGGTAGTGGCACACACCTTTCATCCCAGTGCTCAGGAAACAGAGGCAGGGGGATCTCTATGAGTTTGAAGTTCAGCTGATTTCTAGTACAGCCAGGGATACAGAGTGAGACCTTATCTCAGAAATCCAAGGAGGCCAAAGAAAGAATGCAGTAGAAGGAATGGAAGAAAGGAGAGAAGGGGAGGAGGAAGGGAAGGAGGAAAGAGCAAGAGGGGGGAGGGAGAAACAGAAAAGATCTCAAGATCCTGGGTCTCAGAGAGGGTAAAGTGTCCCCAGTGTCCTTGGGTGTGTTAGCGAAGAGTCACCTGTGGAAGAACGGGGTTGAGACACCTGTGGGGAGCGAGGCAGGGCACCAGCTGTCTCCAGTATCTGAAGTATGTTTTCCTTGTACTATCTTTGAAGTGTGTTTTGTTTGTTTTTCATTTTCTGTTCTAGTCTGGGCTTTCATCTTTGCTTTATATTTTGAAGTCTGAATTTGAGGCTCAAGGCTGAAATAAAATAAGTCTTAACTCTTAGGGGAGAGTTAAGTATCAAAGGAGTCTCCACATAATCTAGGCTCTCACAATTAAATCTGTATTTATGCTCACGGTAAAAATACCTCTCTGACCCAAGAACATTCTAGACTTCGGAGGAAACAATAACAAACAACAGTGCTTTGGCTGGGAACGGTGTTTTGGATAGGAAAGGCCGTGTCACCATGGCTTCAGCCAGCTGACAGACACCTGGGCCTGTGGCTGCCATTCTGTGTTCTCCTGCCTACAAGGCTTCTCCCACAGTTAACCCCACCTGGCCTGCCTTCCTACAACTGTGAGCTGTACACTCACCTGCTCTCCTCCAAAACATACCACCCTATATAGAAGCAATCCTACAGCCTTCCTCTCAAAGAATGGTAAGACCTCCTTGATAGCATCTCAACGTTTCTAGTGTACCTGCCAAGAGTCACATAGCAAGAAACCTGTCAGAATGCTCTCTCACAGTCTGACCAGCCAACCCTTCTGAATTGTGTTTTGTTATTAGAAAGTTGATAGCTTATTTCTAGTCTCTTTCTTGGTTCGGTGAGTGGATGGTGCCCAGTCAGGGTGTCTTGTGGGGTTGTGACTTGATGGTATGGGGACTGGACCTATACACATGCTCAATGGGCATTCTAAGTAGCTTCTTCATGTCTGTGCAGAGGCTTCAGCTAGGGTGGCTGGGCCACCTAGGGCCTGTCTCTCATGTGGCCAGCACATACTGGCTCTCAAGAAGGCCTCTCAGGACAGTAGACTTCTTCCCCTGCAAGAGTACCAAAGATGCTCTGGACAAAGCTGCCAGGCATCATAGGGGGGAATCTCAGAAGTCTACAGCTTCTTTTTCTGCACATCCAAGGGAAAGGGTGAGCAGAGGAGGTTTTGTCCACTGGACCGCATGGGAAGATGAGAAGGGAGTGGTATAGTGATGTACTATCCAACTAGAAAAACCGTATGCCTCTCACAGTTGAGAATTCCATCGACATTTATTAGAATGTTCTAGTTCAACCATTGCTTTTGTGATTTTTGAGTTCTCTCTCTTGGCTCATATTTCCTGTTGTGTGTACCTTTTTTTAGAACCATTTGGGAAATATCCCAAAAGTTGGGTAAGTGAGACTGGAGTGCTGACGGAGGTTTCTGTTAGTGGCTCTAAATGAATGTCCTGTGTCCTCTTTAGAAGGGTATCTTTCCTTTATCCAGTAAAAATATGTAGGCACATCCAGGGCTTGCCTCTGAAAAATGAGCCCTCCTGCTACAGAGCCAGCCCTGAGGAGGTGGCCGGAGAAGCGGTAGGACTGCAGCAGTTGGTTTCCCTCTGACCTTGGGCCAGTTAGCAAACACTTGGACAAGGCTTCCGTTCTTTGTCTGAGCGCAAGTCAATCATCTTGTTAGTTGGATTAATTTCCCTATCCTTCTCTTTGCATTCCCCTTCACTGAAACTCCCGATTTAGTCTTTGGTGGTGGAGCCATAGGCTCTGCTCTCCAGCAGGCTGTGGTCCACGGGGTGCTGGGCTCAGGCAGAAGCACCCCCAGCGGCTGACAGCCCTGTGGGGAAATCTCCTGACAGGAATTGATAAGGGCACATTATGTAAAATCTGGAGGGCAGAGCTTTCCCTTTTAGGTCAGTTCTCAGCCTGCAGCTAAAAAGGCTAATCAACAGAAGCATTTTCTGTGTTCATTCCAGAGACTTTCCCAGGGGCACAATAAATCTCGCAGGCTTGTTTACAGGAGCATTGTTATTTAACAAGCCAGGCTTCTGAGCTTAAGAGGTTTTGGTTTCATCAAAATCTAACCCAACCTGCCACATTCATGATTCATTACCAGCTACTCATACTGCGTTCTGTAAGGTTATGGAATTTTGCATACTTGAAAATAATCTTCATGCCCAAGCTGAACTGTCTGTGCATTAGAAGACTATATAGAAGCTGTGTATCTTTGTTCTCTTTTAGACCTTTTACCTATTGTGAAAATGCCAGTCCCGGCTCTAATCTCCCCACCAGCACCCCAACTAAGACAGCTTCACATGTGCATTCCTTCAACATAAGCGGTTTATCTCATTTACCCATCATTCATTCACTTTTTTTTTCATTCAACAAATAACTCAAGCCTGGCTCTAGAATATGCAAGCGTGGTCTCTGTGAGGTGAAAGGACCTCATCCAGCCCTGAGATGCTGCGTGTTCACATCATAGCAGCCTGGGGTCCATAGGGCATAGGGTGGTCATTTGATCTGGGTGTGAGGGAATCTTCAGTCCTCATAAAGAACAGTGCCAGTTGCAGGAAAGGGGGTGGGGGTGGGGACACGGACCTGATTGAGTGTGAATGACAGGCAGTGCTTCTTCTTCAGCCTTAACACGAGTGGAACCTCAGGTCCTGGGTGTGTGTGGGGGGTAAGTCTTTGTGGCTGTGGTTGTGGAGATATATGGTTTCTACATTTTTAATAAGCACTGCTAAATCCACCAGAAATGTTATAGCTCATGGACAGTCCCCAGAACAGGGTCTTGTGAGCGTTTCCCAGGCCCTTTCCAGAATGTTCCCACAGAGGATAAAGCACACAGCTTCTCTCTAGGGAAGGCAGCTCTTGGAATCTATTGCAAAGATGTTTCATTTGTGGCTGGAGTCTGGTATTGCTTCCTGCGTTCTTCAGGTATTTACTCTTTTCTTTTTGTTTATTTGTTTGTTTCTGAAACAGGGTTTCCCTCTGTAGCCCTGGCTGTCCTGGAACTAGCTCTGTAGACCAGGCTGGCCTTGAACTCACAGAGATCTGCCAACCTCTGCCTCCCCAGTGCTGGGATTAAAGGTGTGCGCCACCTCCACAACTGCCTGGCTTGCTCCTTATTCTTCTCTTTACATATAAAAAACAAGATCCGTTTGAAACTAATTTTGGTAAAAACAAGGAGTTAGGAATCCAACTTTCCTCATCTTTCCCAGAGTTACTGCGTTAACCACATTTATTAAGTAATCTTTTCTTATTTTTGAAAGACTTGGCTTTATAGTTATGTATGCTTACTGTATGTTTTTGTAATAAACTACTTCCCCTTCCATATTTTCAAGTCTTTCTTACTATCCACTGATAAATCTTGTTGATTTCCTCTCTGGTTTTATATTGTTTTTATACTGATGTATTATACCATGAAGGAAGCCATAAACTTTGCTAGCAAAATCTTTCATGTCCCCAGAACCAGCCTTTGAAGGAACCTTGAAGAAATTTAATCTTGAGTTGGTTTGCTGAAAGGCTCCATTGTCTTAAATATTGAGAACTTGGTGGGCACCAGAGTCGTGGCCTAGGCAGCTCCTTTATTGGATTATTCTTTTCCTTCTTTTTCTCTAAATCCGTAAATGTTTATTGCATGTTGTCTGTGCTTGCCATCGCTCGACTGGGGCCTGAGGTAGTAGTGACGTCTTCATGACCCTCAGAGCTCACCTGTGGACGTCACACAAAGCTGCAGTGCCCGAGATGGGAAAGAGGTCTTCTCAGCCCCTATTTCTTTTGTTTCACCCTAAGCCTTTGGCCGACCGCTGACCAGAATGAGCCAACTCCCACCTAAGGGATGGTATTTTAGCAGAGAGATAACAAGGAGCTGTGGTTGCAGTCCTCGGCTAATATTTCTAAGTGTTTGTAAAACAAAATTTTATATCCTGAGACAGTTTTCAAGAGAATGTACACACCCAGCAAACCCGCGGAAAGAGAATGGAAAGCTATGAAAACTCCCACGAAGAGGCAAGGGGAAGAAATATTTTTCCACTGACCTGAGCCCACATGAGCCATGTGGGAGCTGAGGAGGCTGTTTAAAAGCAGGGGCTGTTTCCAACCTCGACAGATGTGTAGCTTGGGCCTTTCCGATAAGGTCATAATCATAAAGTGTATGATTATGATGATGAGTGTGACCTTATCAGAAGCATGAACAATTTGTTTCTTTGATTTGAATTTTTGCTCATAAGTAGCATTTCGGTTTTGTAGTTAAAATGACTAGTTCTCCCATTGACCGCAAACAGTAGGTGAGTTTAGGGTCTTGATCAGCTTTGATGGGTTGGACTTCCTGGGTCATTCCAACAGCTGTTAGCAGCTCTCCCTTCCTTCATTTTATATTGCACATGGTTCATCTTCTTTGTCTTAAATGAATGTCTCAAGTCAACACGATGGAGATGGATTCAAAGAACTTGGAAGCAACCAGAAGCATAGCACCATGAGGCATCCATATAGATGGGAAGATACCACCAGGAAAGATGCCCTCCCCTTTCCCTGAGTGCCCAGGGTCACTGCTGGTGACTCTCTGGGGTAGTGCAGTGACCTCCTCATCCCTCTGTCTTCCATTCCTGGTTGTCCCCGGTTGGGGCCCTGCCTCATGTTGCCAGTGGATCTCCTTCCACAGGCCTAGCAGCTTGGTCTCCAGCCAGAAGGCCGCGTTAATATCGCACACACCTTGCCCTTGTTAACTTGTTGTGAGAAGCAAATTATATTTTTCAGGGGATCCAGAAACATGGAGTGCCTTCCAGACATTCCAGAGTAATAGTTTCTGAAGCGACATTTGACTTACATAAAAGAGGCCTGTTTTCTCCCCTGCGTAAATACACACGAAGGACAGCTTTTGTAATATAGTAAATAAGATCCCACACAAATTCCACATGACAGACTGTGTGGGGAGCTCACATAATAAAGTGAGGAATGCTGCCTGCTTACTTTCTGACCAGTGTAGAGTTTTCATAGTCCCCCGAATCTGTCAAAGCCACATCCACACACACAAGAGATGTATTTAAACATACCCATCAAAAATGAACACTTTTTCTTCCTAAACGAAACACGCCCATTACTGCAGCTGTCCTTTATACTGGAGAAAGGATGAAGGAACGCTCTAAATATAGGTAGTGACTTAAGCTAATGCTAAATTTGAGAGGGGAAAATGTGTTGGAATTTGGGTGGGTGTTACCAGGAGGAACAGGAATGTGGGGGGCAGGACCAGGTGACATGGAGGTAAAGTCATGCCAGACATAAACGCACATTTCAAGAGAAGGTTTAGCAGAGAATTAATACGCTGCTATTTCTGTCAAGGAGAAGGTGTCAGATCACTAAAAGAAGGAGGGGAAAGGAAAAAAAAAAACAGTTAAAGCTGTATTTACATCAAAGTTTATGTCAGCCCTGTTTCCTTTCTCCTAAGTGCCCATGATGAAAGTATGCCTTTGAGATTGTTAATTGCAGATTTATTTCTGTCTTGTCACCAATCAGGGACAGAAGGCTGCTCTTAAGTGGCTTGTGGCAGTCAGTTTTCTAGCACAGTGCCTGCTGATGGGGACTGCTCGGAATCAGACTGGATGCCTGTTTCTCTCCGGGTTCCGTCCTGTCTCTTTGGCACCTCTGCTTGCAACATCCACTCCTCCATCGAAGCTGCTTTCTCAGACGCTCTTAAGGCTCCTCAAGGGTCAGGGCCACTTACTGCTTGACGGTGGACTCAGAGCTTGCCTACTGAGGCTTTGTGCTTATCTGCGCTCACCCTCCTTGCTGCCAGGGTGCCTCAGTAGATTAGCTCACACTCCAGAAGAAGACACAGGTGAACTGGGTACAAAGAAAAGAGAAGTTGTCTTAGAACTAGAGGTAGCCTTTTCATTCTGAAAATTACAAGTCTTTTGAGAACTTCACATCCAAGACAAATAAAGGTGATTTGGTACTATTGGCCAGTCCCAGACTCCTCCGGGGAACATGGAAGACTAATGTCAAAGCCTCTACTTGCTGGAGAACTGGACCATCTATTGGCACAGCGTCATCAAGAAGGAAAATATGGTTCTGGAAGTATTTGCAGAGATGGTAGACTTTCGTTATTTCATGAGAAGCCACAAGCCAGGAGAGCAAGACCGTGTGAACTAGCAAGATCAACAGACAGGTCTTCATTCTGGGCCAGACACACCAAAGTCTAGAGGTTAATTCTAGTCTGCATTTTCCCACCTCTGAAGACCAGCCCCTGCCCACCATCTCTGAAGACCAGCCCCTGCCCACCGTTTCTGATGACAGACCAGCCCCTGCCCACCATCTCTGAAGACAGACCAGCCCCTGCCCACCATCTCTGAAGACCAGCCCCTGCCCACCGTTTCTGATGACAGACCAGCCCCTGCCCACCGTCTCTGAAGACAGACCAGCCCCTGCCCACCATCTCTGAAGATCAGCCCCTGCCCACCGTTTCTGATGACAGACCAGCCCCTGCCCACCATCTCTGAAGACTGTTACACAGGGAAACCCTATCTCGCAAAACAAAACAAAAGACGAATAAGACACTCTTCTAGTTCAGAACATATCTACCACTCCAGATCGAGAGTTCTAAGAACTGGTTGTGAACTGATTCTACTTTTTAGGCCCTTGTCATGAGATATTGCAAGAATCTCCTAAGAATTTCTGGGCCCCTCCTCCTCCTCCTCCTGTGACCCATCATCCATAAGCAGCTGACCACATTTCTAAAGCACAGATCTGGTGGTTGCCTCCCCAGGACTAGCACCCTTAGCCTGATCTACAAGGAGTCTTTGCCTTGGCTGCAGCTCTGCCATGACCTCCCTCCTGTTCCCACTTGCAGTTTTCCCATTCCCGGTAGCTCCTGCAGCTGCCCACAGCATTCCTGGGTAGAGGCATCTGTGACAGAGTCTCACTTCCTCAGGCATTCTGCTATGCCCAATGAGGCTCTTTGGTGAATCCTGGTTTAAATCACCATACGTGACATAGTCAGTCACTTCTTGGTAATTACACTCTATACTTTTCTGTGAGTAGTCCTCAACAGTCTAATGTTTGAAATCCAAATAAGAGCAAAATTACCTTCTTTCAATCATTCTTTAAATACCAGATAGAGTACTTTTAAGGTAATATTTCTCAGTATAATTTTTTTTTAATCTGTGAAGTGAATACATTGAACTAGAATTTAGTGGATTCCTAATTAGAAGTGTGTTTTAAAACACTTGGGAAGCCAGCTAGATTTCTTTAGTAAAAGCACTTAAAGCCAAGACCGGGAACTCTAGTTTAACTGTTGGGACCCATAGGCTAAAGGGAAAGAACCTAGTGTGTCCTCTGACCTCTCCTCCTACTCTCTACACAAATAAATACATAATTGTAAAATAACAACAATAATAATAGCATTATTATTATTTTGAGACAAGGTCTCACTATGTAGCTCTGATTGTCCTGAAACTTGCACTGTAGACCAAGCTGACCTCAAACTCAGAGATCTGCCTGGCCCTACTTCCCAAGTGCTGGGATTAAAGGAGTATGCCACCACTGCCCATCTGAAATATTATTTATAAATCACTTGAAATTCAACAGATTTTGCTGTTATTTAACCATATACAAAGGAATGAAGTTAGACCCTTACCTCATACCATATATTATTAAATATTAACTCCAAATGGGCCATTTAGGTCCAAATTAAAAGCTAAAACTATATAACTCTTAGGGAAAAACAGGAATAAATCTTCATGCCCTTGGATTAAAGAATACCTTCTTGGATTGATACTAAGGCCTGCTTCAAATAATAGTAAATTGAGATGACTCACAGTGTTGAAGAAAACATTAGCAGATCCTATATTTCATAAGGACTTAGCATCCACAGTAGAGAATGTGTAATGACCAGCAATTCAGACATCAAAGGCTCTTTCCAGAGAACACATACAAATGGCCTGGACACCAGAAGAGATGCTCCCTGTCTCGGGCGTCAAAGTCAAAGTGAAATACCACTTCCTAGCCATTGGGGCGGCTCTGACCGAAGAGACAGGCATCACAAGTGCTGGCAAGAGTGTGGAAGAATTGCAAGTCTTCTGGGTGCTGGTCAGAATGGAGAATAGATAGGGAAGCCGCCTTAGAAAACAGCGTGTAGGCTTTTAGGAAAATGAAGTTGTCATGTGGCCTAGCAATATCTATGTTCCTGGGGTGGGGCATGCCGAAGATAACTGGAATCATGCGAATTTAAATTTTTAGCTGAATATTCATAGTAAAATCTTTCATAGTAATAAAGAAATGGAAACAAGCCAAATGTTGACCCACTGAAAATTGATAAACAAAACTTGGTATATCTATACGACAAAATAATGTTTAGAATAAGAATGGCCCCCATAGGTTCATGTGTTTGAATGCTTAGTCATCAGGGAGTTGTGCTGTTTGAGAAAGATTGGGAGGTGTAGCGTGTTGGAGTGGATGTGACCTTGTTGGAAGAAGTGTGTCACTGGAGGTGGACTTTGAGGTTTCAGAAGTCCATGCCAGGCCCTTTTTTCTCTCTCTGCCTATGAATCCAGATGTAGCTCCAAACTACCTCTCCAGGACCATGTCCGCTGCCTGCCACCATGCTCCATACCATGGTATTAATGGACTAAGCCTCTAAAACTGTAAGCAAGTTCCACTTAAATGCTTTCTTTCATAAGAGTTGCCTTGGTCATGGCGTGTCTTCACAGCAATAGCACAGTGACTAAGCCAGAATGAAAAGAAAGAGTTCTAATACATGTGACACTGGGGATGATGCTGAATGAAAGGCGCAAGTCACCAAAAGCTACACATGTATCGCTCCATTTAAACGAAATGCTCAGAATTGGCAAATTCCTAGTACAGAAAATGGATTTGTGGTTTTCAGGGTCTGGGGAGTTGCTGGTGTCTGGTAGTGGTGACTGCTAGCAGGCATGAGTTTCTTTTTTCCTTTCTTTCTTTTCCTTCCTTCCTTTCTTTTCTTTTTTTGGTTTTGTGGTTTGTTTTTTTTTTTTCCAGACCAAATGTAGGGTTTTTCTACATTAGCCCCGGCTGTCCTAGAACTAGCTCTGTAGACCAGCCTAGCATCAAACTCAAAGATTCCCCTCACCTGGTTCTGCCTCCTGAGTGCTAGAATTAAAGGCACTTGCCACCACCGTTGTCCAGCATGAATTTCTTTCCATATTTCTTTCCTCTCTTTTTTTTTTGGGGGGGGGGTTTCTAAACAGTGTATCTTTCGATCCTGTCTTGGCACTGTAGACCAGGATGGCCTTGAACTCATACAGATTCACCTGCCTCTGCCTCCCAAGTGCTAGAATTAAAGGCATGCACCACTACTGTCCAATATCAGCATGAATTTCTTTATAGGGTCATAAAGTGTAGAATTAAGTAATGGTAGCTGTACAATTTTATGACTATATGGAAAAATACACTATATACTTTAAATGGGTAACTTTATATGATATATATGAACTTTAGCTTAATAAAACAATTTTTGAGCTGGGCGGTGGTGGCGCACGCCTTTAATCCCAGCACTCGGGAGGCAGGGGTGAGCAGATCTCTGTGAGTTCAAGGCCAGCGTGGTCTACAAGAGCTAGTTCCAGGACAGGCTCCAGAGCTACAGAGAAACCCTGTCTCAAAAAAACAAAAAAAAAACCATTTTTGAGAATCTCCCTAAAATATGCCTGTGACATGAATGAGAGGCAGGAGGACCAGCAGTTGTCTTGGGCTCTGTGACTGTGAACTCGGCTCTGGCCACAGCATTGTGGATAGGGGTGTCGTAATTGCATCCTGGGATCCTCTGGGCAGTGGTTCCAGGCACAGGGTGTGAAAGCAGAGAAACTCAATAGAGACTAAGAAATGGGTGCCCTCTGCTGAGTCAGTGTTGAGGAGGTGGTAGGTCTGGAGCTGGCTTCACAGCAAGGATGCCAGCCCAGATCAAAAGCTGTCATGCCTTCATGCCTGGGCTCTGGGAAGAGTTGAGACAGAGAACCAGCCTGCTGCCTGCAATCCCATGTCCCTATGGCTCCATTCAGTTAGTGGCCAAAATATCTTTGAAGAAGTCCTGAATTGTTTTGTTCCCCTAAGTGGTTTTCTTATGGAGCCATAAAAATTATTGAGCATAAACACAAGGATAAAAGCCAACAGTAAGAATCCATTTGTTTCCCAACATGGGGAGAAATAAGTTTATTTTCTGGTTCAGACAGCCAACATAGAACAGGAGCAAATTCTCATCAGCAATCACATATTCTCTTGGATATGATGTTAGTAACAGGACTTCAGATAAATAGCAATTTTTTCCATTCTTAAAAATGTAACAGCTTGCTGGATGATGGTGGTGGTGGCGGTACATGCCTTTAATCCCAACACTCAGGAGACAGAGGCAGGCAGATCTATGAGTTCGAGGCTAGCCTGGTCTACAAATTGAGTTCTAGGACAGCCAGGACTACAAAGAGAAACCTTGCCTCAAGAAACAAAACTAAAACAAAATAAAAAATCTAACAGCCCATCCCCTAGCCAGTTAGGCTCCTTTCCCCATCCCAGGTACACTGGAGTATATCTGATATACATAAACCTAGAACTTCATCCCAGGTACACTGGGGTATATCTGATATACATAAACCTAGAACTTCATCCCAGGTACACTGGGGTATATCTGATATACATAAACCTAGAACTTCATCCCAGGTACACTGGGGTATATCTGATATACATAAACCTAGAACTTCATCCCAGGTACACTGGGGTATATCTGATATACATAAACCTAGAACTTCATCCCAGGTACACTGGAGTATATCTGATATACA
Source organism: Ondatra zibethicus (assembly GCA_004026605.1). NCBI lineage: Eukaryota > Metazoa > Chordata > Mammalia > Rodentia > Cricetidae > Ondatra > Ondatra zibethicus. The sequence goes on along the minus strand of PVIU01011680.1, from coordinate 52 downwards.
TAAATCTACAGCTTCATCCCAGGTACACTGGGGTATATCTGATATACATAAA
>PVIU01011679.1:0-63566 GCA_004026605.1 Ondatra zibethicus | reverse complement strand
GGATGGGGGTGGGCCTTGGACTTCCAACAGGGCAGGGCACCATGCCCTCTTTCAAGGAAGAAGGGGGAGGGAGGAGGGGTGGGGGGTAGTGGGAGGGGACCGGGAGAAGGGGAAGAAAGGAAAAAAATTTTTTTTATCTTTAATTATGTTCTTGAATGGAAAAAATAAAACAAAACAATGTATGGAAAAAAATAAAAAAAAAGAATAGTAATTAAGATTCAAATATGAAAAAAAAAAATAAAATCAATTAACTATAAAAAAAAAAAAAGAAAAAAAAGTTAAAAAATACACCCTTTGGTTTAATTTAAGACCAAACCTGGATTTGAATTCTCTGTTTCTTCCTTACCATGACTTCCATCATTCTATGTCTGCATTTGTCTGTTGTATGAGTCTAAATCTGTGTCTCCCTGAATGCTCTCTTGTGTTGTTTGTTCCTGTATCTGTGTAGGTTTGTCTCCAACAAAAGGCTCTGATATCTATTTATTGAATAGCACAGAAATCATCAATGGGAAAGGAATGGGGGGACTTTTTATTATTATTATTATTATTATTATTATTATATTACTTAAAAATACCAGTCCAAATTCCCACTTCCACCCCTCCTCCAACCTCCTCCAACTCCCTCCACACACCCTTCCCCCCCTCAAAGGCACCCTGCCCCGTGGAAAGTCCAAGGCCCTCCCCACTACATCCAAGTTTAGCAAGGTATACATCCAAAGAGAATAGGGTCCCAAAAAGCCAGTACATGCAGTAGAGACAAATCCCAGTGCCACTGTCATTGGGCCCTCAGTCTGCCCCAAATGTCAACCACATTCAGAGGGACTATTTGATCCCATGCTCATTCACTCCCAGTCCAGTTGGAGTTGGTGAGCTCCCATGAGCTCAGGCAAATTGTCTCAGTGGGTGAGCCTCTCATGGTCTTGACTTCCTTGCTCATACTCTCCCTCCTTCCACTCTTTAACTGGACCTTGAGAGCTCAGTCCAGTGCTCCAATGTGGGTCTCTGCCTCTGTTTCCATCTGTTCTTGGACGAAGGTCCTATGTTGATATTTAAGATAATCACCAGTCTGATTACAGGGCCAGTTCAGACACCCTCTCCTCTATTGCTTAGGGTCTTAGCTGGGGTCATCCTTGTAGATTCCTGGGGATTTTTCTAGAGCCAGGTTTCTTGCTAACCCCAAAATGGCCCTGTCAATCAAGATATCTCTTTCCTTGCTCTCATATCTGTCCTTCCTCCATCTCAACTATCCCATTCCCTCAAGCTCTCCCCAACCCTCCCCTTCTTCCATCCTCTTCTGTTGTATGGAGAGCAGGGGCCCTTGTTCCATATGCCTGGCTAGCTTACACCCAAAATAATCACACAGAAACTGTATTAATTAAAACACTACTTGGCCATTAGCTCTAGCCTCCTAATGGTTAACTCTCACATCTTGATTTAACCCATTTCTATTAATCCGTGTTCACCATGATTACCGGGTGATGTGGCTTACTGGGAAAGATTTAGCATGTCTGACCTGGCATCTCCATGGTGGCTCTCTGACTCTGCTTTTCAGTTCTGTCTTCTCCACCTACCTAAGTTCTGCTCCATCACCAGGCCCAAAGCAGTTTCTTTATTAACCAATGAAAGCAACACAAATACAGAAGGACATCCTATACCACTCTTCCCCTTCTCCCCTTCCTTCTACCCCCTGCCCCCATGCTCCCAAATTCTGTCAGGCAATCTTGTCTGCTTCCAATTTCCAGGTGGATCTATATATGTTTTTCTTTGGGTTCACCTTCTTAGTTAGCTTCTCTAGGATCATGAACTATAGGCTCAATGTCCTTTGTTTATGGCTAGTGTCCACTAATGAGTGAGTACATACCATATTCATATTTTTTCCCATATTCTTTTATTTTTTCCATTCAAAAAATTTACATTTCCTCCCCTTCTCCCAGTCCCCTCCCACTCCCCCCTCCTCCCTCCCGCTGCTTCCTTAAAAGAGGGCATGGTGCCCAGCCCTGTGGGAAGTCCATATTCATATTTTTGGGTCTCGGTTATCTCACTCAGGATAGTGTTTTCTAATTCCATCCATTTGCACGCAAAATTCAAGATGTCATTGTTTTTTACTGCTGAGTAGTACTCTGATATGTAGATGTGTGGCAGATATTCTTTAAGATTGATTTCAACCTATGTTTTCTGTTTCTAGAAATTACTACCATAACATATGCAAGAAGAATGCAGAATTTAGGATTAAGTCTATTCATTAACTTAGGTTATATAACATGATTACAGTGGAACCCACAGCAAGCAAGGTTGGTTGTTACACTGTTCTTTTAAAAGCATGTTATGTAAACAGGCTGAGTACACTCTGGGATAGCAGGCTGAAGTCTTAAGGAACCTTAAGTCATGTTAATAATTCTTTTCTGAGGTCCAACAAAATTTCTCTTCCCTTATAGTGTATGAGATAATTTTATAATGATGTATTTGGCATAACACATATTTTATCTATTCCAAGATTAGGAAATCATTAAAGAACATTTAGATGGTTTTTACTTTGCATGATTGGAGTGCCTCTCTTTTTACTTAATAAAGTTTCTTTTCAGCTGGGGGAGTGTTTTGAGACAGTGTGTAACCGTGACTTTCCTGAAACTCACTTTGTAGACCAGGCTAGCTTCAGACTCACAGAGCTCCACCTGCCTCTGACTCCTGAGTGCTGGGATTAAGGGTTTGCACCACCACAGCCTGGCCAATAAAGATTTTTTACTCAGAACATTCAATTGTTCCCTGGCATGATTGTTTAGTTGTTCCTTTTTTAATGTTCTCCACTTACTTGTTATGTAGTTGGGACATTTTCTCATTAAGAGGTAATAAATCCTCTTTTTCCTTAAAGTTCACCCACACTGCCTATAAATTCAGGTTCATCTCAAAATATGCCACACTCTCTCCCACTCTGCTCCACCCAGACTCTCAGCCAGGTCTGGTTTGGTAAGAGCTTCAGGTTCAGAAGGCTGAACAGAACTCAACAGTGTTTGACCTGGCAGACTTCCTGGGTGGAAATGACTTGTGAAGGAGGTGGGACACTTTAACAAACATCCAGACACCACAATCTAGGTGTTGGTTACTTGCTTCTGTCTCCATTATCCAGACAAGCACTATGAAGAGGCTGCTGTGCTCTCTGCTGGGGTTGCTGTGCACCCAGGTTTGCTGTGAGTCTGGCTGTCCACATTCAAGGGACAGAGAGGATTCGGTTGAGCTCATGGAGGGGTGGGAAAGCAGATCAAGGTTTCTACAGAGTTCCAACATTTTCAAAGGTCATGGGGATGTGTTCAGAGTTTTATGGACAATACATTAATCAGCATCTGTGTCTCTTTCTCTGTTTCTCATCAGTAGTGAAAGGGCAGCAAGTGAAGCAGAGTCCTGTGTCCTTGGTTCTGCAGGAGGGAGAGAGTGCAGAGCTGCAGTGCAACTTTTCCACCAATATATACCAAATGCAGTGGTTTTACCAAAGTCCTGGGGGACACTTCATCAGTCTGTTTTCCAATCCATCTGGAACAAAGCAGAGTGGAAGACTGAGGTCCACAACAGTCAGTAAGGAACGTCAGAGCTTTTTGAACATTTCCTCATCTCAGAGCACGGACTCAGGCACTTATTTCTGTGCTGTGGATCCACAGTGCTCCCCACACACCTGCAGCCTGCACACAAACCTTCAGTTGGGTGGGCGTGGCCATCCCCTGTCATTAGATATTAGAATTCCACTATAGAACATCTTCTTGACTTAATATACCTTTTTGGTATAGTCAGGGTTTTGAGTTTTAACCTCAGGTAAACTTTTGGCCATGTAAGTTAAGGATTTAGGTCTTTACATTCTCAATATACACTCTTTCCTGATGCATAAATGTCCATCTTAGAACTAACAGAGAAGGTGAAGGAAGAACTGAACCAATGTCAGGTAACCTGCTGTGGACATGGCCAGGGTTATGATAAGAAAACAAACTGCAGCAACAGCAAGAATATCAAGTTTTAGAAGATACAGGATGTACAGATAGCTGGATATCTTTCTTTCTGTTGCTGTGATAAAGCTCTCTGAGAAAAAGCAACTTAGAAGGTGGAAGTATTTATTTAGTTTTCACTTTCAGTTTATAGTTCATCATTGGTGGTGGTAATTCAGTCAGTAACTCAAACAGGAGATTCAAACAAAAACCCTGAGGAAACTCTATTGCTAGCTCCCTCACAGGCTCACCTTAAGTAGATTCCTAAAAAGACCCAGAATACTTTTCTACAGAATGGTGCCACCCACAGTGGACTGGTCTCCATTCAATTCATCAGTTAAAAATATGGTGCTGGGTGTATTAGTGCAATTTTATTGAAGTTATAGAAGATGTTGGAAATATTGAAGGTATTTAATCTTCTAATTTATTATTTCAAATATTTGACTTTACTCATAATTGATTTGAAGTTTTCTAGGCAGAGATCTTAATGTCTTTAAGAAAATAAAGAGAACATCAACTATGAGGAAATGCTCAAACATATATCTTGTTCAAATAGGCTTAAATGGAATATCTAAAAAATCTTACAACTCAATAAAAAATTAATGATTCATTCTAAAATGAGCCATGTGAGCAGACCCTGTGCCAAGGAATGTGTATATGGTAAGGACAAATGATTAGGATGTAGTTAGTGACTGTTCTACTTTAGTAAGTGGTGGTTGTAGGCTCTTCTCCAAGATCCATGCATTTATGAACAGATGGAGGTCATTGTAGAAAACACAGTGAGTAACAATGCAGAGTAGTGGAGTCTAGTCATTACAGATAGGTCTACAATATAACTCCTGTACTTAAGACCCAGTAAATACTGAAGAACAGGGGAGAAAATATGATAAGAGCCAGAGGGTCAGGGAGTTGGCTGTGAAATTGTGACTCCTAAGCATGTCAGAAGCCACACATATGAAGACTCACCAACATGATTATCTAAATGTGAGCTGAAAAAAAACCAACAATAGATATGTTAAGGTTCATATAGAAAGTATCAATTCTAGCTCATGAGCTGCTGGAGGCTAGGCAATGCTGATAGTGAGAGACATAGTTATTCCCAGAGAAGAGTGTACCAATTGATTATCCAATACTTACTGGTCAACCCTGAAAACATGCATACAAGTAACATTATATAAATTTGCAGGTGTTATTTATATTTATCAATAAATATGTTTATATATATGCATGTGTAACAACCACTAAAGAGAGAACAGGTTATAAGTTTAAAGAGTTCCAGGAGAGAAAGAGAGGAAGTTTTGGAAGGAAGGATTGGTATGACTACATTATAATTGAAAAAAATTAAAATATGATAAAATTGAGTGAAAGAAAAATAAACTTTATGGATTAATAATTTGCATGTGTACAGTCTATGTAAGGGGTCAATAAAATATAACTCATATGAAATCCAAACATTTGCCTATTTTATAAGCATCATTGTAAATAATCAGCATTGTTATTTCCTTTTGTCTTATGAATGGCTTCTCTCATTCTTCAGAATGAAGTAATTTTAGGCACAAGAGAAAGATAGGGAATCATGAGGATGCATAGAGGAAAGGCTGGAAGGGGGAAGGGAGAAAACTATGCTATAGCTGACCTCAACATAGACACAATCAATTTCCATATCAAAAATATTGCACCAGAGAAAGATTTGATGCCTTTCTTTCTTCAAGATGTAGACTTCTAACCTCAGTACAATGTTGAGTGTGAAGAGCTTCTTATTTGTCCACAGAGGAACAGTGCTGCTTCAGAGCAGGTGAAGATATGGCTTCTCCACATACTCCTCAATAATCTATATATAATTGCTTAATGAAGTAAATTATCTTCTAAGTTGCTTAGGTTTCAGTACAAAACAAATGCATATATCTGTCTAGCCTATATTTACCTATATAATATCTGTTTATCCTGGGTTCATAGTTTTGACAAATAGGAATTTTTGTGAACACTATGAAGATGCATTCTGTCCTTGAAGGCTGGGCCACATTAACGTCTCTATTGTACATTTCTAAGGTTGCCAGTCACACTTGCTTCAATATCCAGTCACATTTATATAACTTGTGCCTAGAATTACATTAGATGTTCTGTCCACTTCTCGTGGTATCCAAAGATATGCCTCAATGTAGTCCAGCCTCTCAAAGACCATAGGCTGAAGGAGATTCCCCATCACCTCCCCCTTTTGTCTAAATAAGAGAGTGCCAAACCAAATACAAAACTATATACAATAAGAACAGATATCAAGTATAAGAATTAGAATTACAAATTACAACCAGCTTAAACAATATTAAGCAATGGATATATGCTAAATATTTCAATAATCATTCTATCCTAAGGAGTCTAAGTCTTGTGTTAAAAATGGCTTGACTAAATCAAAAGAGGAAAGTAACTACAAGTATCCAATCTTCAGCCCCAGCCCATTGAAGGCCTGATAAAGGAGATAATATTACTTGAGTAGGTGGGAAGTGCAATAAAGCAGTTTCCAAATTGTGCAGTAAATGACAGAGACAACTGGCTTCCTGGACAATCACACAAGTCTTATTTGCAATGTTGAAGCAACCAACTTTGGCTAAGGCCTAGAGTAACTGACAGACCATTTTCAGAGGCAGGAAAAATTTTCAAACAGTCTTACACTGTCTTGACAAGGTATGACAGCATTTTTTCTTGTATCCTGTTTGTATAGTCCAGATGCCATGCACTTTGTCAGTGGTTGAAGCATGGACAGTTCCTTGCCCAAAGGCCAGCTTTGCCAAGAAGAAAACAAGCTCCAAGTGGAGTGTCTTCGGTGCTCAACATTCTCTCAGGAATAGATTGCTGCTGCCAGGAACAATCGTGTCTCACATCAACAGAAACCTAGGTTATTTAAATGACCTATTCTACAGTTCTTTGAAGTGGTTGGAGATTACCTATCTATGTAGGATACAATCTCTATGTATCTAAACATCCTGATTAGTCTAACTATAAGTATGACAAGCATGAATGACTATTTACCTATAAAACTTAATACCAATATAACTTATAAACTAAGATTTCATATTAGATTATTAATCAATTTTAAACAACAATTGTGCAGTAAATGAGAACAATGACCTCAAAGTGTAAACAATGTATAAATATCTTGATTGAGGTAGAAATACATAATGCAATATGATAAATATATCCAAAAATTTGTATCCAATATACAAAATGTCTTAAATGGAGGTAGAAACATGCATGCATACAATCTGACAAATAACTTTGCATAGGTGTACAAATATTATAAACAGAAATAGGAGCATATTCAATATAACAAATATAATTTGAACTTGTTCAATATATAAGAATTTATACCAATGTAAATTGTTCATAAATAACAGCTCAAAAGTATTCACTCTGTTATTCACCATTATTATTATTAGTGTGAGTGACCTCACACTAATCTACTTATTATCCCATTCATTTTCCCTGTTTTTTTTCAAGGAGATCTCTGGGCCTACATAATTTCCACCCTAACCCCCAAGCCTATACCAGTTATAATCAACCCCTAAGTGATGTCCTTATCCCTAAGGACAAACTTCTTTGGGAGAGGGGGCATCATCTTCTAGAACTACTTCCAGGTATTATTGGGGGCAATGTTCTTTCTATGGAATCATGTTAAAGAAAATTATAGTTAAGTGTCCATATTACTGTCTAGTATAATTGCAAATAGTCTCTTAATAGTTGATAGGGTTTTAAAGTAGCTCTATTAGTAGTCATATCAACCAGGTAGAGTAATTGTGGTGGAACCACATCTTCTTCTAAGAAATTTCAAAATTTACTGCAGGAAAATCTACTGTTCATTGTGGAAAACATAAATATTATTCATATAGACATATATACAAAAAAGATATGATATAGACAAAATAGGCACGGAGAATAGCAAAATATTTCCTAAACTTTTTCTTCTTTCTCTCCCAAACAAGATAGCTCCTGACATGAGAGGAAAACTGAATTTTTCTTTTAACAACATGCTTGGATTTAGAGGAGGATAGCCATTGAATGTCCACAATCAGTCTCTCCTAATTTGTACTTTTCATGTTCTAATTTCTAGTAAATCTATTTTATAGCCTAAGTAATTGACAGAATCTCCTCTCTGTACTTTTTCAGGAGCAATTTGTTATCCCCATTTAGGCAAAATTTTCTTTACTTCTTCAAACATTCTTTCTCAAGTACCTGCAATTGAATCAGATAGCAAAATGTCATCCATGTAATGGTAAATTATAGACCTAGGAAATTGTTTATGTATTATTTCCAATGGCTGACTTATAACACATTGGCAAAGGGTAAGGCTATTGAGCATTCCCTGTGAAAAAATGATCCATTGATATCTCCTAGTAGGCTGGGCATTATTATAAATAGGCACTGTAAAGGCAAATTTTTCTTTGTCCTTTTCTTGTAAAGGTATAACGAGGAAACAACCTTTTTAATCAATAACTATGAGAGGACATTTTTTGGTAATAAAGAAGGCAGAGGAATTCCAAATGGTAGAGGGTGCATAGGTTGAATTACCTTGTTGACAGTTCTTAGATCTGTCACTGTTCTTCATTTTCCAGATTTCTTTTTAACAACAAATACAAGAGAATTCCAAAGGCTGGTAGATTCTTCAGTATGGTGAGTATCTAGGTGCTACTGTACCAACTGTTCTAAAGCCTGCAGTTTGTCTTCTGTTAAAGGTCACTGTTTAACCCATATTGGTCTCTCACTTAACCATTTTAAAGGCAGAGCCATTATTTTTTCTGAAGGTTTGCTAATTGTTTTTTGTTCTAATGCAGCCTAAATGGCTGGTGACCTTTGTTTATAATACCTTATAATAACCTTCCTAGATACTTTAGTTTTGGGAACTGTAGGAATGTTAATTTGGGTATTCCAATGTTGCAACAGGTTATGACTCCATAAATTCAATGCATTATTAGCCACATATGGCTTTAGCCTTTCTCTTTGTCCTTCTGGCCTTATGCATTCAACCCATATCATGCTTTGTTTCACTTGAGATGGGGTTCCAATTCCTAGGAATTCAGCATCTGCCTTTTGAAGAGACCAATTCAGATGCCAAGATTCTGGAGTAATGATACTCACATACACACCCTTGTCTAGTATTCTTCAATGACAATGTTATTTATACACACTCTTAGCTTTGGTCTTTGATCATTTATAGAAGTTTACCAAAACATATGTTTCCTGGACTTTTTGATTCATCCTCCGTGTCTATTCCATCATCCAGAAAAATATGGTTCTTTACATTACACAATGGATTTTTCAATTTTCCTGGTGAGACATGTTCTCCACAGTGACTGAGAATGACTGGACCGTCTTTGACATGGAAGCTTGTGAGAGGGACCCAAGGAGTTTTTTAATGGTATTGGGTTGCCTTGTCTGTCATGTGTTGATCTATGTTCATTGGTTCAATGTCGGCCTCTGCCACACCTCCTACATATTTCAGAAGCCTGAGACTTCCTAGTCTTGCCATTCCCAGAGGAGACATTTCTTCTAGGAATGCCTTGTCTACAATCCCTTTTCAGATATCCTATTCTACCACAATTCAAGCGTTCAGCATTTTTGGTGTCTTGTCATACTATTGGAAATATCTTTTCCTACCCAAGCCTCAGTACTAAAGTCAAATGTCTCAACATTCATTTTATGAAATATCCATGCATCTACTAGTGCTGCCCTGACCTTTAAAAGTGCCAGGATCTTTTTGCATTTTGAGTTGGTATTTTCAAAAGTCAGAGATTCTATAAGTTCATATCTAGCTTTTTGGTCTGTTACTCCTACTTGTACAGCCTTAGTTAATCTTCATAGAAGCCACTAAAGTGTTCTCTCTGGCCCTCTTTAACCCTAATGTATGTTTCAATTCTCTATCTTGGTTCCTGAATCCTGTCCCAAGCATTTAAAGCTGCTGTGATACAAAAGGACAAGGTATGTTCATTGTAGAGAGCCTGATCCTAAGGATGAGAGTAATGAACCTCGCCAAGAATTTGATCTTGGGAAGCCTTGAATCCTTTTTGTTTTCTCTTTTGTTCAATTTTTTGTCTCTTCTAGCCAATAGCATTTCCATAGCATCTGGGGTCCATTTTGTAGGATTTCTGAGATTAATTGAAGCCAATTGAGTTGGCTAGCCTTATTTCTTGAAGCCCATGTTTTCATCATTTTGCTAACAAATGGTGAATGCAGGCCAAAAGATACTATTGTTTGCTTAATTTCATTTAGATCGCTCATACCTATAGGTTGCCATGTATATTCTTTGACTATTTTAGGGTATTTTGTGCCATATGGCTACTCAGAGGGTATTACCAGATAGTCAGCTGAAACTCTGGGTAAGTCATCCCAGAACTGGCATGCACTGACGAGGCTAAATCCTGTCCTTGTACCTTCCCTCCCAGATCATCAGATTCAATAATTTCCTTAATCTTTTCAAATATTTTTACTACTACCTTTTGTAAAGTCTGAATCTCCTGTCCAGTGTTCTGTTTTAATGCCCTCACTGACTATTCCAAGGTATGTAATTTGTTCAGTAAAGATAACCTCTCATTCTTGGACATAATTTTGATGGTGTGCGTATTGCCTTCCTAGAGAGATACCTTATCTGTTAACCTATCATAACTTTTCAAAAGATTCTGATTGTTAAATTTGACAACATGAATTCTTTAAGATAATGTCTCAGTACCCTTAAACATTGATTGGATTTTGTCTGTCAATATTATCCTTACAATACTATTAATTCTTTCAAATAGCTGTTTATTACTAGTCTGTAAAGACTGCATCATTTCTAAAAATGCCTTATTCTTGACTCTGTTATCAAACCATTTTCTTAACAATATAATATGAAAAAGAAAGCTAATTCTCAAAATCAAATAAGTGGATGTATAAGGAAAATCACATAATCCTTACAAAATACCATCCATAGTGTAATTGATATGGTTTTTAAATTCCTGAATGGTAATATTGTCAGTAAGTATTTAATTTTCAAATCTTACTTGTTGTAGGCATTACAGTGAATTAGGTATAATAATCTTTGCAGCTGCGTGGTGGAGGGACATGGAGGAGAAGCGCTTGTCAGTTTCTCCAGGATTGTTTGCTCTTGTTCTGCGCTGTTGCCTACTAATAAATATGTTTTGTATAACAAATTAAGAGCAGTTATTAAGGACAATCAAAGTGATTCCTGAGAGTTGGTGTCCAGAATAAAAAGAAAGCCCAAATCTTTCCATCAGTCACATATCGTGAACTGTGTATTCCATGCTGGCAGAAGAAACACCACAGGGATCTCCAGCTGGAGAGGCAGAGGTGTGGGAGTCATGAGCCTTGAGCAGGAATGTGCCTGGCTTGTGAACTGGGAGCACCACAAGGGTGCCTGGGCTGGTGACCCAGGAATGCAGTCGCAGTAAGCGTGAACTCATTCCCACACTGGTGTGACTGATGACGTGAGTTAAATTTCCCACACTAGCTCAGAATAGGGTACATTAAGATTTTCTTTATTAAAAGTTAACTCACAAATCACAGTAAGGAAATAGGAATGGGGTTAAACATCCATGTGTGACTCCAGAAGAAGAGGGGCAAGCAGGCAGGACCATGGCTTTTTGGTATCCAAAGACATGCCTCAATGTTGTCCAGCCTCTCAAAGTCCATTGGCTGAAAGAGGTTACCCATCAGTGCTGCAATTTAAATATGCAAAAGAAAAGGCACATGTTCTTCATTTCAGTGATAGGGTTAAAACTTTTCAGAAGTACATACGTATGTACAGGAGAAAACAGATGTGTGGTTCATCACTATTTGTGATTTGATGCTGAAGGGCATCATGGAATGTATTCTCCACAGATGATGAATGTGGTATATGTTGGATAAATGTCTGTCTAAAAGGAGTAAAAGAAAAAGAGAAGACACTTAAATGTAAAAAAAGGAACAAAATATCCCTAGGATGCTGAAGTATAATCTGTTCAGATAGAATTTTATTTCTTCTCTCTCTCTCTCTCTCTCTCTCTCTCTCTCTCTCTCTCTCTCTCTCTCTCTCTCTCCCTGTCTCTCTCTCTCTCTCTAATATCATATATTTCTATGTCTGGTCTTTCTGCCTCCAACCTTAAGTGCTTGAATTACAGGTGTGAGAATCATGACCAATTTATACATGATGGCAGCGAAACCAGAGTCTCAGAGGCACACTCTTCTGACTGAATGACATCCTAAGTCCTTCCTGGAGACTGAGGAAAATGAAATATTGCTTGCTGCTGGGCTGTGATTGGACCTCTAATGATACCACATATACAATATAATCCTCTCTGTGCTGTAGCTTCCTCATGGTCTCCCAACTCCTATTATTTATACTAGAGAGGCCCTCTGCTTTAGCATATACTGTTTTATTAACAAGACTTGATTCCTCAATGTCTTGTTGATATCAACATATAATGCCAAACTAATTTTAATATTTGTATTTTTTCTATGGAATTACATATCTATGGAATTAAAAAGATATGAAATGCTTTTTCAAGTTTCAAGATGTGAGTAGCCAAAAATGCTGCATTCCTGAAGGTGTGTGTCCTGGACAGGTTACAAAATGTTTTCTGTCCTCTCTCACTCATCTGAAGATCAAAGCCTTTTCAGAGTAGATCATTCTACTAGCTTCTATTTTATTTTACATGGTATTATTTTTAGATACTTTTAGTTGACCTGGTCTTTATTTTATAAAGATATTATGAAATTTCAATTTATTCAAATCTATCATTTGTAAGGTCATGGAAGCATGAACAATTATAATAAAATTGATGTTCTCTTAAGTGAATGGAGCATATATTCTCTATGCTTTACTTGTTCATGACCTTATCACATAGTGGAATATTATATCAATTGTGTGTCTTGATATATCTTATTAATATTTGCAGTAAAACTCAAATGCTCCAGGCCTGAATAGTTGGCAACAAGGTCAAGCATACTTGGTGTATTGATGCTCACCTTGCCTGTCCATGCTATGGTTTTATCTGACTTAAGCTTGCGTAGGCCTTGTAAAAACTACAACAAAACTGTGGCTTCATATGTGCAGCTGCACTGCTGGATCCAGAAAAAAAATCATTTCCTTTTAGTTGTTCACCACTGATGACTCCAGCACACTTTCTGTTTTTCTCTTCTCCACTGATCCCTGAACCTTGGGAGGAGGAATCAGTTATGTGATATTGATATCCCATTAGGGCTGGCCATTCCACTGCCTCTTATTCTCTGCATATTGGCTGATATGAGGCACAATGTTAGTTATTAACTACTATGATTAGTTTCTCTAATGAGGGTTGAGATTTCCATTAATCTATGTGTACAATGCTAAGTCATTAGGAGTTGGATTCATCCTATGTCCATTTAGTAGAGTACTAGTAGTAAGTTCTCTCCTAGGACATATGACATGTCTAGCCAGAGATTCTTCACTTTAGAATGGTGTCAAGTATGGGTGTCACCTTATGGAGTATTATCAGAGACTGGTTGGTTGATACAAACCAGTTGCTACAAAATGATTTTTGTGTAACTACTGCACAGGTGGGCATCTCTTTCCAGGCCAGTTCTTATTTGGGCTCACAGTGTTCACAGCTGGTGAGACAGACAATTGTTTTTCTCCCTGGTAGTATGCATAGCACATTCCAGCAATAAGGAAGCCATCTAGTAGGAATGAAGTTTCCAGGTACATACTAGCTTACTTTATTCATGTTCTATGATGCAGATATGTGATATCTTCAGCAATTGGTGGTTAGTATCAAATTCTGGAGGGCAAGCAAGAGCATTTTGAATGTCCTATAATGTTCAACAGGGGTTGTCTGTAGGACTACACTAGCCAATAATGGTGGGTGTTCTGGGTTTTTTTTTTTTTTTTTTGTCCAATGGGTGCAAACTGAGATACTCAGGAAGAGGTAACAACAGCTGAGGAATTGTTCCCCTCAGATTGTCATGTGAGCATTTTATGGAGGCATTTTCTTCACGCTTGATATGTGAGAGCCCAGCTCACTTTGGGCAGTGCCACCCTAGGTAAGTGGTCCTTGGCTGTATTAGAAATCAATTTGAACAGCCCATTCACTGTGAGCCATTAATCCATGTTCCTCCAGTTTCTCTGCTTAAGTTCCTGTCCTGACTTCTGTCAGTGATTGATGGATACCTGGCAAGATATAAAAAACACCCTTTATTCCCCGAGTTGTTTTTGGTCAGAGTATATCACAGTAGCAGACAACAATTTAAACAGAACTTGATATTAGGAGCATGAGGGGTTGCTGTAATGAACCTGACCATGTTGCCTTTGGGGAAGATTGTGGAAGTGTTTTTGAACTTTAGGCTAGAAAGGCCTTAATGAACTCCTCTAGAATGTTAGAACATAATGTTATGAAAGGCACAGACAATGGATGCTTGGCTAAGAAGTATAAGGAGTAGCAAAAACTGTTATCAAGACTGTAATGAGATATTTTGAATTAAGAATCTATAGAAATGAATCTTTTGTTTTATTGAGCCAATAGATCTTGAATAGTTGGTGCTTCCAAATCAGCATTAATGAATAAGGGATTAGCTAAACTTAGGCAAATCTTCTGGGAATTATCTCCTAACATTCAGGACACAGAAGCTATATTCTGGGGAGGTCAGGGCTCCATGTCAATCTGGAAACCCAACTTGGCAATAGTTTCAATCTAGAAACCCAACTTAGCAACTTCTGCAGTAGTCCCCATGCTACATCTAATGTTTGGCTGTGGGTTTCTGTCTGTTTCCATCAGTAGCCTCTCTGACAACAATTGGACTAGGCACCAATCTATGAGTACCACAGAATATTGTTAGGAATCATTTCATTGATTTTTTTCCAGTCCCATTTGGGTATATCCCTGGTCTCTAGGCTGTTAAACTCCTGGGCTGTGACTCTTCAGACAGTGTCAGGAATGCCTCCCTCTCATAGTACAGGTTTCAAGCTGGACCACTATTAATTGGCCACCCCCACAATTTCTGTACCACCTTTATCCCAGCACATCTTGAAGCAGGATAAATTGTAGGTCAAAGTTCTTGAGGCCTGATTGGTCTCCCAATCCCTCCACTGGAAGTCTTCTTTGGTTAAAAGAGATGGACAGTTCAGGTTCTGTGTATATCCCCCATTGCTAGAGTCACCCTCATAGATTCCTGGGACTTTCCATTGTGCTAGGTCTCTAACTCATCCCAGAGATGCCATCCTCCAGATGCCATTTGTCTTTCCAAGTACTCTGTCCTTCCATCCTCCCTCCACATGATTTATCCTGTTCCCATCCCAAACCCTCCTATGGACTTCTCCATCTCTCCACTGGCAATGTCTATTCTATTTCCCCTTCACTGTGAGGTTCATAGGTACCCCAGTGATCCTTCCTTGTTACATAGCTTCTCTGGGTCTGTGGATTCTATAATGATTATCATTTACTTCACTGCTAATACCCACTTATAAGAGAGTTTGTCTTTCTGGGTGTGGGTTACCTCACTCAGGATGGTCTTTACTAGTTACATACATTTGCCAACAAATTTCATGATGCCATATTTTTTAACAGAAGACTGCTACTCCATTGTGTAAATAAGAAAAATTGGCTATTTAAAAGTTGTACTACGGTTTATATTGTGATACTAAAATGAAATTTTGGAAATCAACAAGAAAGGGAAGATCATGGTTAAATAACACTGTTTTTATGTGTCAGGTTGACAAGGGGTCAGTTCTGAATTCTTGTCAGCTTGACACAAACTAGAGATTCCCAGGAGGAAGGAACCTCAGTCAAATGATGTTATTTGTCATACTTCTTTGTGGGCATATTTGTGGACATTTTCTTCATTAACAATTTATATAGGAGGCCCTAGGCCCTCTGTAGACAATACCATGTCTGAGGAGAAGGTTTTAGGTTGTATAGGGAGCCTGCGTGGGACTGACCTAGGACTTCTGCATGTGGGTGACAATTGTGTAGCGTGGTCTGCTTTTGTGGCCCCTAGCAATGGGACTAGGATCTGCTCCTGGTGCATAATCTGGCTTTTTGGAACCCACTCCTTATGGCAGGATGCCTTGCTCAGCCTTGATGCAGGGGGGAGGAGCTTGGTCCTTCTTCAACTTGATATGCCAGGCTTTGTTGACTCCATTTCTGAGGAGTGAATGGGAAGGATATAGAATGGAAGTGGGAGAGGTAATGGGAGGAGAGGAGGTAGGGGAAACTGTGATTGGTATGTAAAATGAATAAAAAGTTTAAAATAAAATAAAATAAAAATGGCAACCAAAACAAGATGAGCAAGCCAGTGAGGAGCAATCCAGTATGTAGCTTTCATGTATGTTTCTTATCACTGTTCCAGCTTAAACTCCTGACTGGCTTACTTCAGTGATGGAATATGATCAGAAATGAAAACCAAAAAAATCATTTCCTCCCTCAGTTGCTTCTGGTCATTATATTTATTTATTTTAGCAATAGAATGCAAACTAATTCAAATACCAGAAGAGGTAACCCATTACTGGTATAGGCATTTTTATTTGTTAACCCGTGGTATCTGATAGATGTATTCTTGTCCCAGCATAAATGCATTTTAACTTTATATATATATGTGTGTATAAGCTTCTAGAATGAAGAAAAATTTAAATCGTTCCTTCTGTTAATTATATAATTGCCATAATCATCAGCACACAATAATCGTACATGGCAGAGGGTTTGTTATAAAATTAGTACACACATTTGCAGGGATTCCTCATAGCTGTCTTGTCTCCCCCTCTGTTGTCCTCTCCCTTCCCCTGTCCCCTCTCCCAATCCTCTTTCTCATTTGTATAACTTCTATTCTCAGATCATCGTTACCTTCTTTTTATTAGTTTTCACATATGAGAACACATATGTTTCACTTGTCTCTTTATGTCTGCTTTATTTTGCTTTACATGATGTCCTTCAATACCATCTTTGTTCTACAGATGGCGCCAGTTCATTATTCCTTGTGGCCGCATCTTATTTCTCTGTTGTTTCAGATGCAATATTTTCTGCCTTTATCAGTTGACAAGTGGTACCTAGGCTGTGTCTGCATCTTGGAAATAGTGAATGGTGCTGCCATGAACATGCATATGCAGGTTTCTCTCTTATCTGATGACCTCAGTTCTTCTGGATAAATGCCCATTCCTGGTCTTTACTGGATCATTGGTCTTTCTTTTTCTTTTTACTTTTCTTTTATTTTCTTTCCTTCTTTCCTTTCTTTTCTTTTATCTTTTCTCTTCTCTCTCTTGCTCTTGCCTTTTTTTTATTTTTTTCTTTCTTTGTATATTTCAGAAAATCCACAATGATATTCTTGGTGTTTGATGAGTTCACATTTCCACCATCACTGTATATTGGTAGGATTACAATAAGGGGATTTCTGATTCTCCATGTCTGCATTTTCAGTGATAATGAATTTGGGCAAAATGGGGAAGTGCTTCCTACATCAGAATTAGCTTTAGACAAAGTGTTTGTAAGGGGCGGAGCCTGTTGAAAGTACTAAGTCCCTGTGAAGTTGAAGTCTGTGTTCCGAGGGAGATAAAAGGCCACCAGAGTACTACCCAAGTTCTCAGTCTAGGAAGAATGGACAAGATCTTGAAAGCGTCATTATTAGTCCTAACCCTTCACCTAGCCTGTGAGTCATGGAAGAGAATCTCCAGAATATAGGATTAATTTGGACGCATGAGATAACTGGGGAACCAGACAAAATCATGAATGATGAAACCATAATCAGGTAGGACACACCTGGAAACCTAATCACACCTGTTATTTCTCTACACAGGGGTGAGTGGCCAGCAGGAGAGACCTGACCAGCAGCAGGTGAGACAAAGCCCCCAATCTCTGGCAGTCTGGGAAGGAGAGACTTCAGTGCTAAACTGCACTTATGAGGACAGCGCACTTAACTACTTCCCATGGTACCGGCAGTTCCCTGGTGAAGGCCCTCAATTACTGATAGACACACGTTCAGTGTCAAACAAAAAGGAAGATGGACGATTCACAGTCTTCTTCAGTAAAAGTGATAAACAGCTCTCCTTGCACATCAGAGATTCTCAGCCTGGAGACTCAGCCACCTACTTCTGTGCAGCAAGTGCACAGTGATCTCCAGGCACCTGCAGCCCTCACCCAAACCTGCAGCTGAGGCTCCAGTAAAACCCTACTGTGTGGTTTGAGTCTGGCAAAGGTGCAGAGGAGTTTTCCTTTGCAGGTGACTCAGTGAATTTAAGGATTAGACTCATTCAGGCCACAGACAGACCAAGGTGAAATCATAGCTTGCATTTCTCCAGTCTCCCTTTGCTACCCACTCACCACTGAAGTTTTACGTGTATTTACTTAACTAGTTTAGGCGAATATAAATAGTTCTCTGTGTGCTTGGCTTTTAGTTTAGTTTAGTTTGTAGTTTGTTTATTTTTATTTTTATTTATTTATTTTTTTTGAGATGGGGTTTCTCTCTATCTTTGGAGCCTGTCCTGGACATGTACTTGGTTTTAACCAAATGAAATTTATAAAGTCCCCATCACCTTATACCCTTGTCAACAGTGTTGTTAATGTATGGTTATTACACCCCAAGGCTTTCATTGTGACTTTCGTGCTGGAAATCTTATAGAATAGTCTTTTGACTTACTTTCCTCTGATGACAAGGGAAGCAATGATTTATATGACCGTTGTCCACTTCTAATTCCTCTTATTTTGTCACTTATACACCCAATTACCTCAAGAAATTCAGGTGTGTTAACATAAACATACTCACAAGACTGTAGGTGTGTCTACAATAGAAAAATGATATCATTGGGGGAAGAATAGAATTTACTCATATAGTGAAAATTCATAACTTTAACTAAAGAAATAATTTCACATGTGTATTTTGTAAATGAAAAAATAAAATTTTGAATGTAGCTTTTAGCTCATAAAACCATCTGCAGTACACAAAATAGAAAAAGGACCTCCTTGTCTAATACTTTGTGTGTTTACTCACTTAATTCTGAAAAAATACTAAGATTTCCACTGAAAATAGTTTATAAATTTAAATGCCTTATGCCATATAATTGATGGTTGTGTTAACTGTAACTACCTAGGAAGTCAAGGCAGGCACAATGCTTGAGTCTAGGTTTGAGAGTCTAGTTTAAGCAACTCTTTTAGAAAACCAAAATCAAAAATAACAGAATCAATGTGGAAGATATTCAATTAATTATGCAAATTCTGCAAGCTCTCCTTATCCACAGTGAATGGTTTTCAGTATGTAAAAAGGAAAGTTAAGAAGGAAATATGCTAGTTGGCTCTTAGCAGTAGGCAATATATCTCACAATATCAGTAGGTGAACTTCCCATGTCTTCAAAAGTGTTATGTCCTTGTCAAGTTTAAACTTGAGGTAGAAATTGGGAGCAGTATTTATATCAGATTGGAATAGGCTTTACTGAATACAAACACCTAACTTATACATAAGCAGGAGAGCAAAGGCATCCTTGAAGATGCAGAACAGAGAACTGGGAAATTCTGAGTACGTCAAGATAGAACCCTCAGCTTCCTAGGGACTGAGTGGTTGGAAAGTAAAGAGACATGAAAGACAGTGAAGTCAGGTTAATTTATAATAACATAATCATCACCATTTGGGAGTCTTCATGTGATGCTCAAGGCTGATCTCTGAGTTAGACGCCAGTCCGGTCGACAGAGTGAGTGCCAGGGTAGTCAAGCTTAGACAGTGAAGGAGACAACTGAGATCAGAAAGTTGTGAAGCTGTAATTCAACAAGGAGGCTATGTCCCAGCCCCAGTAAGCAGCAGAGCTTGGAAACTTCAACCATGTGTTCTGACTTTAGAGTCAAGGATGAACTCTTGGAATCTCTCCCTGGAACTAAGGAAAGCCACTGAGTTTGGGGGGGGGGTAGCTTCATGTAGATCTCACTATGAGGACAATGGTTTCTTTGACTGAGTGAATACTTTCACACTAGGGTCCCACAGTGTGGAAAAAGGTCATCCAGTGCCAGTACAGAAGGAAGTCATGCTCAGTAAATGAGAAATACACTGCTGGGATATTTCAGGATGAATCCCATTATGGAAAAGGGGAACACTATGGCTTCACAAGGCTTTAACAGAAAGGACAGAGACTATTCAAAAGACAGGTGTTCCCAAAGCTCCACAGATTGGGTTCCTCACTAGATTAAACTCCCATGAGTTAGTCTATTGATCTGTACTATTGATCTGTAACTCCCATGAGTTAGTCTATTGAAGCTGTACTTTCACTGTGTACACTTGTGGACTTGTATGAACATGGGACGATTTCAGAGACCTTGTTTGTACTTTTCTCTTCTGATGCCTTTGGTTCATTTCCTCCATTGGGGTAATGAGAGCAAATCAAAGATTAAGAGGTACAGTCTAAATGATGATACAGCAGTACACAAAAGTTCAACCAACAATTTATGAGGCATTAGCAAGGCCTTAAGTGCTTTCTGGTGATATGTGTCATGTACATGTAATAGGCTTGAGTCAAAGAGAGGCCTAGCAATATTATCATTATCTCATTTTATACATTTAAAAATACACAGAATTTAACAAGTGAGGCTGAATACTTCAGGGCAATGGTATAGAAGCTTCTAGGACTTGTTATAAGTATAGTCCTTTGTGTGGAGAGAACAGGACATCTTCTGAATAAACCTTGATGCTAGACTTTTACAGTTAATCAGGTTTTGTAAAAGTGTATTTTCAAATTAGTGAGACTTTTACCTGTCTCTGTTCTCTCTCTCTCTCTCTCTCTCTCTCTCTCTCTCTCTCTCTGTATGCATATAATCCAGTGATCAATATTGAATATCTTCCTCTATTGCTCTCCACATTCATTCATTCATGTATTTGTTTATTTATTTATCCATTTTTATAATTATGTGATAGTGATTCTCACTGAAACTGAAGCTCACAAATTGAATTAGACTGACTGACTAGGGAGACCCCAGGATTCCCCATCTCTGTTTCCCAGAGCTATGATTTCAGCTGCACCCATATATACTGGATTCTTATGTGACTGGAGATGAACACATAGGTCCTCACGATTCACAGCAGGAAGGGTCACATGAGCATCTCCTCAGTCCTTAAAGACCATTATTTTATTCCTGTTACAGTTTTACAGAACATGAGCAAATGGGCATCTTCTAGAATTCTGATGGACTGCCCTTTACCATGTGATTTAACAGTAACTCCATTAACTGCTAAATTTATGGGGACCCTAGCACTCAGTAAAGGAGGAAGATTCTTTCAGATGCCAGTGTTTCACAGAAAATACATGGACTCATCATGACTTTATTTATTTTAATTAAGCTTTATTAGATAATAGATGTAGAGAAGTAAACATATAATGATCATATGTAAGTATATTATACATATTGTACATAATTCATGATGAATCTGACTTTGGGTCACCCAAATATTCCCACTGAATAACAACCATGTGTGCAAAGCAGAATCACCCTCAGCAGGGGCAGATTTTCTCATTCTTTCTTTTAAGTACTGCCTCTTTTAACTATCAAGAAAGACAAGAAGCAAAAGTAAAAGTCTGTGGTGGCTACACTTTTTATCTATGTACAAGGACTTTGTGGCCTATCATCATACAAAACCCCATTTCCTGCTTGAGGTGATGTAGAAAACAGAGCCAGTAGACATTTAGTGTCAGGCACTGAGACACTTAACACTGATCTAAGACCAAGGAAACACACAGACATGTGCTCCATGCCTCTCCACAGCCTGCTCTCTGTGTTGGTGGCCTTGGCCTTCTCTGGTATGTATGTTTCACATATAGTTAAGTATATTAAGCAAGAAGAATTGCCCCAGGAATATGGCAATTCACATTGACATGATAGGGAACAGACACTAGAGAAAAACAAGCAACATATAAAATTCAGTTAGGGTTGTCTTGTGTCTTAAGGTACCAAATTTCAACAGTGTTTTGTTCAAACTGTCACAGAATAATCTTTTTTTCTTTCAATTGTTTTGCAGGATCCAATTTGGGCCAGAAAGTGACTCAGCTCCAATCAACCGTAAGCACGCAGGAGGGAAAAGAAGTCACCCTAGACTGTTCATATGAGACAAATTTGGTGTTATACTATCTTTATTGGTACAAGCAGCTTCTTAGTGGAGAAATGATTTTTCTTCTTCGCCAAATTTCTTCTTCTACTCAGTCTGAGAAGAGCAACCGCTACTCTGTCACCTTCCAGAAATCAGCCAAGTCCATCAGCCTTGTCATTTCAGACTCACGGGTGGAAGATTCAGTGAAGTATTTCTGTGCACTCTGGGAACACACTCACGGTGTTTGAAATGATAGCACAAGCTGAACAAAAACTGGAGCTCCTTGAGTACAGCATCTCTCAGGGAGCCCTGATGAGAAGAACACCTGCACACCAGACAAGAAGATCCAAACCATGACTCCTTCATCTGTGGTCTGCTCAGAAGTGTGTTTCTAAGTAAAACCTCACATTATGCAATTTAGTAACCATCTTCATGAGTGCTTTCTTTTAATATTTTGTCTTGAAATAATTTAGCTTAAAAAAAAACCACAGAGACCATGCATAATATTTATCTTTACTTGGCAATCTTTCACCAGAATGATTTAAAGCAGATTTGAAGTCTGTAACAACACATACCTCAGCCTAGGCATCTGGAAGAGCAAAGAGAAAAATTTCCTTGTGAAACTTAGAGAAGTAGAGCCATTGTCAGTGAAGTAGTCATAGATACATTATGAGGAGTTCACCCCTGGTTACTTATGGTGGTTCCTAGGGAGTCCCTCCATATCATTGTCTTTGCATCTGGTACTGAGCCTGAGATACTGAATGTCAGCTAAACAAGAGTAGAGACGGACAGTTGCTTGAAGGCAGCACCTGATTGTACTGATACTTTAGAAAATACAGTGAGGCTCATAAGGCAATTGGAATACAGAAAGACAAACATCCCTCATCTTCTCAATCTCTCTTGTTTGAGAGAAATTCAGAAGAAGCCAAAATATTTAACAACATTTTGCACTCAGACTTGACCCAAGAAAAAGGAAAGCTCTAGAAGTGAGGAGTAGAGAGTTAATGGTAAATTGAGCTGAAACCTCATTGAAATAATGTGTGCCTGGGCCTGGATCTACTGAGGTATATATAAAAAACAAATATATCATACATGTTTTTCAACTTTTCTGCAGTTTCTTTTTCCATATCCATCCTACAAGCAGAACAACATGGGAAATGAAATTCAATGAAATGTGTTTCCAGATATGTTTTCAAAAATTTATTTTTATTTCATAATCTGTATGTAACTCTTTTTCTTGCATGTAAGTGTGTGTACTGTGTACATGGCTTTTGACAATGGAAGCCAAAGGAGTGATGTGGTATCCCCCTCTGTATGCTGTGATTACCATTACTGAATAAAGAAACTGCTTTGGACCTCTAGCAGGGCAGAACTTAGCTAGGTGGGAAAAACTAAAGTGAATGCTGGAAGAAAGGGGGTGGTGTTAGAGAGAAGCCATGGAGCCATCGCTGGAATCAGATATGCTGAAACCTTGCCAGTAGGCCACGAGCCTTATAGTAAATTATAAAATAATGGAAATGGGTTAAATTAAGATGTAAAAGCTAGCCAATAAGAAGTTAGACCTAATGGGCCAAGCAGTGATTTAACTGATACAGTTTCTGTGTTATTATTTTGGGGCTAAGCTAACTAAGGCTTTATTACAACAAATTATCACCCAACCCCAGTATGGTCAACTAAATCTACGTAAAACCTGAGAAAGCTTAAAAAGGAATTCTAAACACAAAAGAACAGAGTTAAGCATGGTTTGGTAGCAACATTTTCTTGGGTGGGCTCTGTTTCCTAAAAGCAATCAGAGACATGGCTTCTTTAAGAGAGGTTTTCCTTACTCAGTGGTAGCAGATAAAACAAGCTGCAGGGGAAAAAAAAGCCATGCTGTTTTGAAACTGTGGCTTCCTGGGCTAGGCTGCCAGCACAAACTGACTCTTTTGAGAGATCTGGCTATGGAGCATTTAAATGGGTTCTGTGAGCAGAGTGCTACAACTCGCTTAATGGCAACATAGCCTCACTGTGTGCCTAAAAATGGGGCAGGAAACAGCTCCATCATGCTGTACTGGGCAGAGCAAGCAGGCAGAGCCATATTTCCCCTAGCAGTGATGCTGCTTAAGTTAATAAGAAGCACCTAGCATTTTAAGAGGCCATCCTGGTCATAAAAAATTTCAGATGTATAATAGTACAGATTCAGACATAAAAGATCTCTAACAAGACACAATGAGTTTACAAAATGTATGTAGACTTGGGAGAAAAAGAAAAAGAATATAGAGAGTTATAAAAAGAAGTAAATGGTTTATTAAAAACAGTCTTTAAAGAGACACAGTACAGAGAGTCATAGATTAAAGAATAAGGCTAATAAAATAAATATTAAAAAGTAATAGTATAAGAACAAGCCACATAAAGATGGAAAATTCACAGAGAATCTGGATTATGTATATTATTGCATTTTCTTTGAATTTTTTGACTGTGAAGGCACCAAGTAACCAACGTACATACTTTAAAGGTATCTCAACTTCCAAATTTGGGTCTATGGATTTGTTGCTTTGGAAAAGAGGTTCTGCTTTTGTTTCCACACAGGATGAGAACCTGTGGAATCCTTCCAGACTAGTGTTGTTTGATGGACAAGACCCCCTGAATGGTCGCCTTGAACACCCCTCAAAAGATTACTTAACCCAATAAACAGCAGGAAGAAGTTTGGAGAGAACTATTCCCATATTTCCATATTACAAACAAAATATTGTTTGTAAATGTTTGTTTACACTTAAAGGGGGATATGCTATAGAGATTTGCATTGGTATGGATCTTGGTCTATAGATACAAATTTAAGTTCAGTTTTCTTATATGTATATTTCTCCTCTTGATTAAGGTATTGTGCTTATGCAGCTCATTTAAAGTGTTATGTATAATTAAGAAATATAGCTTAATAGATAATCATCTATAATGGTCAAGCTTGTAGTCATGTTAGTTAGGTATGCTAGATGTACAGAAATGTCTTTCAGATGGATAGGCAATCTTCAATCCTTTCAAAAACTATAGAATATGGCATTTAAAATGCTTAAAAATTTAGGACTTATCATGACAATGAGACACACCTACTCCTGACAGTATGAATCTACTTCAAGAGAAAGATGGGCATCAAAGAGGATCCTTATGGAGTTGGTTAGCCATTTGGGAAAGAAACTGCTCTTGCCTGGACTGCTTGATGCTATGCTGTATGATGGAGTGGACATGCAGGACCCACAGAGAAATGACTGATGAACTTGTCTAAGGGTGTGATGGTCCTTTGGTGTCCCTGCTTCCTGAAACAGTCTGACAGACATTCTGCAGGATACATAAGAAAGTGACTAACAAACTGTGCCTCTGAATTTTCGTGCTTCATGAAAATGTCTGCTGGATACTATGGGCCTGTAGGCTGAAGACGGATGCCCCAACAATACAGAAAAACTTTGGGTGACTGTTCAAGCAGCAAGATGTCTCTGTCAATTCTAGAGTTCTGGAAGTAGCTTACAATGCACTTCCTGCTTTCTTAAGTAACATTATATCCTTCTGGAGTCAGTGATGGAGTTGAAGAATAGATAGTAATAGTATAGTTTTCCTTACTTATGATAAAAGATAAATTATATATAAATATTGTAACTAATTCCTGCTTGATAACTGCATTATGTAATTGTACTATGTTAAAGTTAAAACCTTCCTATTTTATTTAAAAAGAAAAGGGGAGGTGATGTGGGATTCCCCTCTATATGCTGCGATTACCATTAAGGAATAAAGAAACTGCTTTTGGCCTATAGCAGGGCAGAACTTAGCTAGGCAGGAAAAACTAAACTGAATGCTGGAAGAAAGGGGGTGGAGTCAGAGAGAAGCCATGGAGCCACCACCAGAGACAGACACACTGAAACCTTGCCAGTAGCCACAAGCCTCATGGTAAAATATAAAATGGTAGAAATGGGTTAAATTAAGAAGTAAAAGCTAGCCAATAAGAAGCTAGAGCTAATAGGCCAAGCAGTAAGCAGTGGTCTAATTAATACAGTTTCTGTGTAAATATTTTGGGGCTAAGCAGCCAGGAACTTACTAGCAGCCTTATTACAACAGAGGAGAGCAATGGATTTTCTGTAATTGGAATTACTGAAGAATATGAGTTGCCATGTGAGTGCTGGGAACTGAATCTGAGTACTCTGATGGAGTTGCAAGTACTTTTAACTACTGAGTTAATGTTCTAGTCCGTTTGCAGATTATTTACATTGAGACTACAAAGCTACCATAGGACTTCTGGAGAAGTTGTCAGATTAGATGTTGGTTTCTAGTTTTCATGAAAACAGCTAAGGTTAAAACATAAAAGCACAGTAAGTCTTTTAAGAGGAAGCACTACAGAAACAGAAGGCAGCTGAGATGATATGTTCTCCACAAAGAACCAGTCAAGCAACAGAGCTGTAACATGCTGCTCACACCAGTTACTAACAGTTGTAGCCAGCACTGAAATCTCTGCCTTCATTGTCTCCATGGGAGCCACAGAGAGAAAATTCAGCAGTCCTAATGCATTTTTCCCTGGTCTCTGCTTCAGTTCCTGGCTCTGGATTCCTGCCCTGAGCTCTGATTGGTCCCCTCAATGATGCAATATGAGGTGGAATTATAATCTGAAATATTATCTTTTTTTATCCTGGTTGATTTTGATCTGTGTTTCATCATGTAATCCAATACAAAATAGAACAGGGACTCACCTCAAAAACTTCTGAAAGAAAAGGAGTTTTTCACCAAAGAAATCCTCTTCTGGAAAGACCAAATGATAACTTGTTTGCATTCATGAGACTAGCAGCCTTTGCCATCTGTGCAGACTGATACACAATCAACCCAAGCAGAGGGAGAAACCCCCTCATCCTGAAGAAGATGAAGTAATAACCTTATGCATGATGCCTTCTACTTTATGCTATCGGGTATTTTAATATTGGATTTTAAATTTATTATTATTGGGCAGTTTTGTACACACACACAACACACACGCATACACACACTTACATACTTTGGTTGTATTCCCCAATTACCTTCTCAGACTACGCTTCCTCAACTCCTTTTCAACAAGTCTCATTTTTGTCTTATATTTGTATTCTTTGTTGTGGTCCACTGCCTTTATGTGGGGTTTCTTCGGTGAACATGGACCTGGGCAAAGAAGTTACTGGAGTAAAGACAACTGCTCATCAGTATTACACCACTGAGGAATATGACACCCTTTCCCCATATAAGCACCAAGAGAATGTAGTTCCTCGAATGGAGTTGAATATTCTGATAATGACACAATGTTTAAAAATCCAATCTTATGCTTGTAGACACTGCTATTGTGATTTTATTAATGCAATATCCATGTTATTTCCAGAAGATTGCATTTATTCATATATTTAAGTTTATATTTTGTTAGGTTGCTGTCTTATAATTTAATATTGCTGTCAAATCTTTTATGACTCTAGAAATACAACAGTTTCTCTATTGCCCAAAACTGTGACTCACATGCTTCCTTTCTTATTTTAACTTTAGTCTGACTTTTTCTCTTTTTTCTTTACCCATTCATTTAATGGTTTAAAGGTTAGCTCAAAAGCAGTACATTTTTCACCCAAACACTCTCATTGAACTCTGTTGGGGAATCAGAAAAGTTCCCTTGTGCTTTCAGCCATAAGTCAGCATTGGGAATTCTGCTAAGTCATTATATCTGGTAGTTCAGGCACATCCCTTGCTTATTAACAGTAAGTAATATAAGTCCAAGTAAAGATAAATCACCAGTAGAAATCACATGAGACAAGCAGAAGAATAAAACAGAGGAAGTTAGAAGACACATCTATCAGATGCACAAAGCACAGAGAATAAATGAGATAGCACAGAAAGTATATGAGGCAATCACACACTATGACATGCACTGAATCTCACAACTTCTCAGTAGTGGACAAAGAGAACTGGACATCTAAAATATAAGATAAACTCTTAGTGTTCTCTTTTGACCTTCTATGGGAGTCAAGTAAGCATAAGAACAAGGTAGGAGACTCAACTCAGGGACTGGATAAGGAAGTTATCAAGTGAACAAAAATCAAAAACTTGGAGAAATTTTTAAAAACTGAGAATAGCTTCAGCAAGAAAACTGAAACTCTGAAAATGAATCAATCATAATAGTTAACAAAGGAGGAATCAATCAATCAAAAAGAAAACATCCGGAAGTACCATTAACAGACAGGTCCAAAAAGAAGGATGAGTTTCATAGATGAAAGACAAGGTTGAAACAGCAATATGATCATAAACTACATAGAAAAATAACGAACATATTCTGACCTTCCAAGGACTGTGTGGCATATCCAGAAGACCAAACTCCAGAATCCAAGGTTCAGAAGATGGAGTTGGGAAAAAGTTTGCAAATATAGACAGTTTATTCAATCAAAGAATAGCCAAAGATCCTTCAAACTGAGGGGAAAATGGAAATACAGTTGGAGGGCTCAGCCCTCTAGGTCGTTGACCTGGGAGGAACATCCCATTACACACCACCACACACCAAGCAGAAGAGACACTGAACAGTCTCCACACACCTGCTATCATCCCCTACCACATCTGTGACCACCATAGCCTTGGATCAGACTGCCTCTGGAGATGTGAGCATCTAGATTCCAGGTTGGAGTGCTCAGGTCTCTAGGCCCTTGCCCTTGGAGGAATATCCTATGACTTACCCCCACCCAAGAAGCCTCAGAGACCCAAGCAGCCTCTACACACCTGCTACCATCCCCCACCACGGCTGTGACCATTAGAGCCTTGACCCAAATTGCCCCCAGACAAAGCTATGGCCCAAACTGCCCTAGAGAGAGCCTTGGCCCAGAATGCCCCTGGAGAGGAGTCCCAAGTCTTACCAGAATTCACTATAGGCACAGACCTGCCTGTACACAGCAGAAAAGTGATAACCTAAGCCACAGGTCCCACATTTACCAACTGAAGGAAAAGGGACTCCCTGAAGCACAAGCCCCACCTTTACTCACTGGAGGAATAAATGGGCAGACAGCAGTGTAAGAACTCATCCAAGAACATAAAGACCAATATGACACCACCAAAACCTAGTGGTCTTACAACAGGAAAACCTGAACACCCTAACCCAGAAGAAGTAGAAGAAAACGACCTTAAACAAAGTTTTATGAAGATGATAGACACCCTTAAAGAGGGAATGAAAAATTCCCTTAAAAATGGAGGAAAAGATCAATTTCTTACAATGAGAAATTGTAAGAAATCAATAAATCTCTTAAAGAAACCTAAGGAAGCCAAGAAAAAGCAGTCAAACAAATGAAGTAAACAGTTCAAGCCTTGAAAATTGAAATAGAGGCAATTAAAAACACACAAACTCTGAAAGCCAGAAGCTCCTGGTCAGATATGCTGCAGACACGAAGAGATCACAGATGCGAGCACAGACCACTATACACAGCAAAGCTTTCAATCACAAAAGATGGAGAAAACAAGATATTCTATGATAAAACCAAATTTAAACAACACAAATCCAGTATTATAGAAAATATTAGAAGGAAAGCTCCAACCCAATGAAGTTAGCTGCACCCACAAAACACAGGTAAGAAGTAAACTCACACCTCACACTAGTAAACCCCAAAGAAGAAAAGAACACAAACACTAGCCCTGAAAAATAGCAGGAATAAACAATCATTGGTCATTAATAGCTCTTAAAATCAATGGACTCAATTCATTTATAAAAAGACTCAGATTAAAAAATGTATATGAAAACAGGATCCATCCTTCTGCTGCATACAAGAAATACACTTAAACCTCAAAGATAGATATTACCTAATAGTAAAGAATTGGTAAAAAATAATTCCAAACAAATGTACCTAAAAAACAAGCAAATATGATTATCCTAATAACTAACAAAATAGACTTCATAATAAAATCAATCAAAAGAGATGGAGAAGGACACTTCATACCCATTACAGGAAAAATACATCAAGATGAAGTATCAATTCTGAAAATCTATGTCCCAAATACAAGAGTACCCACATATGTAAAAGAAACATTACAAAGCTTAAATTACACATCAGCCCCTCCACACAATAAATAGGAGATTTCAACACCCCACTCGCCCCAATGAACAGGTCAACCAGACATAAACTTAACAAAAAACAAGATAACTAGTAGATATCATGACTCAAGTGGACTTAATAAATATTTACAAAACATTTCACTCAAACACAGAAGAATATA
Source organism: Ondatra zibethicus (assembly GCA_004026605.1). Taxonomy (NCBI): domain Eukaryota; kingdom Metazoa; phylum Chordata; class Mammalia; order Rodentia; family Cricetidae; genus Ondatra; species Ondatra zibethicus. Next base: position 33,342 of record PVIU01011679.1, on the reverse strand, counting down.
TCTTCTTCTCAACACCTCATGGAAGCTTTTCTAAAATTGATCATGTACTTGGTCACAAAGCAAACCTCAACAGATACAAAAGATTGGAGTAAACCCTGTATCTTATCATATCACAATAGTTTAAAGTTATAATTCTACAACAATACTAATTGCAGAAAGCCTACAAACTCATGGAAATTAAACAATGCTCAACTGAATCACCCCTGAGTCAAGAAGAAATAAAGAATTTAAGGACTTCTAAGCATTCAATGAAAATGATTGCACAACCATCCCAAACTTATGGGACACTTTGAAAGTGGTGCTCAGAGGAAAGTTCATAGCAATAAGTGCCTACATAAAGAACCTGGAAAAATCTCAAAGAGGTGACTTAACAGAACTTCTGAAAGCTCTAGAACAAAAAGAAGTAAACACACCCAGGAAAAGTAGATGACAGGAAATAATCAAATTGAGGGCTGACATCAATAAAATAGAAACAAAGAAAGCAATATAAAGATTCAATGAAACAAAGAGTAGGTTCTTTGAGAAAATCAACAAGATAGGCAAAACCTTATCCAAAGCAACCAAAAGGCAGAGAGGGAATATGCAAATTAACAAAATCAGAAATGAAAAGAAGGATATAACAACAAACACAGAGGAAATCCAGAGAATCATCAGGCCATACCTCAAAAACCTATACTCCACAAAATTGGACAATTTAAAAGAAATGGACAATTTTCTGGATAGGTAACACATACCAAAATTAAATCAAGAACATATAAACTATTTAAATAGACCTATAACCCATAAGGAAATAGAAGTAATCATCAAAAGTCTCCCAACTAAAAATGGCCCAGGACCAGTTGGCTTCAGCACAGAATTCTACAAGTTTTTCAAAGAGCTAATACCAATACTCCTCAAATTATTCCACACAATAGAAATAGAAAGGAGACAGCCAAACTCTTTTTATGAGGCAACAGTTATCCTGGTACCCAAACAAAACAAAGATGCAGCTAAGAAAGAGAATTACAGACCAGTCTCACACATAAACATTGATGCAAAAATACTTAAGAAAATACTGGGAAACAGAATCCAAGAACAAAACAAAAAAATCATCCACCATGATCAAGTTGGCTTCATCCCATAGATGCAGGGTTTAACATATTAAAATATATCCATGTAATCCACCATATAAATAAACTGAAAGAAAAAAACCACATGATCATCTCATTAGATGCTTAAGAAGCATTTGACCAGAACCATTATGCCTTCATTATAAAAGTGTTAGAGAGATCAAGGGTATAAGGAATGTATCTAAACATAATACAAGCAATATACTGGAAGCTGAGAGCCAACATCAAATTATATGGAGGGAAAATCAAAGCAATTATATTAAAATCAGGAAGAAGCAAGGCTGTCCACTCTCTCCATATCTCTTTAACATAGTACTCACAGTTCTAGCTAGGGCAACAAGACAACAGAAGGAGATCAAAAGGATACAAATTGGAAAGGAAGAAGTCAAACTTTCACTATTTGCAGATGATATATTATACTTAAGTGACTCCGAATATTCTACAACTGATAAACACCTTCAATAATGTGGCAGATTCTAATATGAACTCAAAAAAAATCAATAGCCCCCCTATATACAAATGATAAAGAAGCTGAGAAAGAAATCGGAGAAACATCACCCTTCAAAATAGCCACAAATAATATAAAATATCTTGGAGTAACACTAACCAAAGAAGTGAAAGAGCTATACAACAAGAACTTTAAGTCTTTGAAGAAAGAAATTGAGGGAGATATCAGAAAATGGAAAGATCTCCCACGCTATTGAATAGGCAGAATCAACATAGTAAAAGTGCCAATCCTACCAAGAGAAATCTACAGATTCAATGCAAACCCCTTCAAAATCCAGCACAATTCTTCACAGACCTCAGAAAAACAATACTCAATTTCATATGGAAAAAAAACAGAATAGTCAAAACAATCCTCTACAATAAAGGAACTTCCTGATACATCACCATCCCTGACATCAAGCTCTATTATAGAACTACAGTAATGAAAACAGCTTGGTATTGGCATAAAAACAAAGAGGTGTACCAATGGATTCAAATCAGAGACTGACCCTGATATTAATCCATAAACCTATGAACACCTGATTTTTGACAAAGAATCTAAAATTATACAATGGAACAAAAGAAAGCATCATCAACAAATGGTGATGGGCTAACTGGATATTAATATGTAGAAGATGCAAACAGGTCCATATCTATCTGCATGCATAAATCTTAAGTCCAAATGGATCAAAAACCTCAACAAAAATGCAGCCACACTGAACTTTGTTGAAGAGAAGTAGGAAGTAGCCGTGAACACATTGGCACAGGGGAATACTTCCTAAATATAACACCAGTAGCACAGATCTTGAGGCCAATAACTAATAAGTGGGACCTCCTGAAACTGAGAACCTTCTGTAAGGTAAAGGATATAGTCACTAAGACAAAATGACAACCTACAGAATGGAAAAAAAATCTTTACTAACCACACATCAGACAGAGGACTGATCTCCAAAATATATAAAGTACTCAAGAAACTAGACATTAAATTATCAAACAATCCATCAAAAATGGAGAACAAATTTAAATAGAGAACTCTCAAAAGAAAAATTGCAAATGGCCAAAAGAATTTTAAGGAATTGCTCAATATCCTTAGCCATCAGGGAAAAGCAAATCAAAATGACTCTGAAATACCATCTTACACAAGCCAGAATGGCTAAAATCAAAAACACCAATGATTGCTTATGGTGGAGAGGATGTAGAGTAATAGGAACACTCCTCCATTGCTGGTGGGAGTGCAACTTTTACAGCCACTTTGGAAATCAGTGTGGCAGTTTCTCAGAACACTGGGAATCAACCTACCTCAAGACAAAGTAATATCATCTTTGAAACATACCCAAAATATGTACACTTCCTAAATATAACACAGTAGCACAGACACTGATACACTCATGCCAGAAGGACATTTGCTCAACTGTGTTCATAGCAACATTCTTCATAACAATCAGAACTTGGAAACAACCTAGGTACCCCACACCTGAAGAATGGTTAAAGAAAATGTGGTACATTTACACAATGAGTACTACTCAGTGGCAAAACCAATGACATCTTGAAATTTGCATGCAAATGGGTGGAAGACCATGATGTTGGTACCCACAAAAACAGCTGAGCTGATCTAGTGAGAGCTCACTGACTCTGGACTGATAGAAGGGGAACCTGCATAGTACCATACTAGACACACTAAATGTGGAGGATAGTTGTGAGGTTTGGGCAGTATGTAGGGCCACTGGCAGTGGGACCTAAATCCCCAGTGCTTGAACTGGCACCTTGGAGCACATTCTCTTTCGAAGGATTTCTTTGCTCAGCCTAGATATGGGGGGGGGGCTTGTTCCTGCCTTGAAGTGATGAGTCAGACTTGTTGATTCCCCATGGGAAGCCTTACCCTTTTTGTGGCTTGAATGGGGGAGTGGGGTGAGAGTAAGTATAGGACAGGAGGAGAGTTGGGAGTGGGAATGGGGATAGCTATGTCAAACCAGAAAAGATAGTATTTAAAAGAAGTGGAGATCCAAACTAAAGAGAATTTATCTTAAACAGACATGTCCAGAGAAGAACTGTTCCTTGGCAAGTAAGGAAATAATTAGGAAGCATAAGGAAAATTGGGCTGTGCATGCCTTTAATATCAGTACTCAAGACAGAAGCAGGTAGATCTCTGAGTTTGTGACCAACCTGGGATACAGATTGAGTTCCAGGACAGCTGGGACTACACAGAGGAACCCTGTCTTAAAACGCCAAGCCAAATCAAACAAAAACCAAAAAAAAAAAAAAAACTGTGTTAGTGTTTGCCTTTAATTCCTATACTCTGGGAGCAGAAATGGGGGAATCCCAGAATTTTGGCCTATCTGGTCTACTGAGTGAGTTTCAGGTCAGCTGGGTCTACACAGATAAACCCTGTCTCAAATAAATCAATCAATCAAACAAACAAACAAACAAAAAATCAAACAAAAATCTCAAAATTACAAAGAATTACAAACGAAAAAACACAATTCCACATTTTCATCAGAAATGTCAGAAAAGACTAGATCACTCTACAAGCCAAGAAAGTATGCCATGATATGTTTTAAAGCCTGAGAGTAAATAACTGTCAACAAAGATTGCTATAGTTGGTTATTGATCTTTTCAATTCAATAGAGAAATAAAAACACTTCAGCAAAAGCACAAACCAAAACAATGCATAACAACCCAGTTAACACTGCAGAAAATACTTAGAGCAGTACCATAAATGGAAAAAGAAAGGTAGTCTCATTCACAAGGACACAAAATAATACATTTCATGAGAGGAATGGCTAAAAGGAGGAAAGCTGGGAAGAAATAGCTTACGTTCAACACAACCAACCAATAAACCGCTAAGATGAACACAGAAGGAAAGAACAGCCATGAGACCCAGAACTAAAATATCAACCAACAAAATCATGGCAAACAGCAAGTCACTATCAATAATAAAGTGAAAAGTATATGAATTCTTAGTACATCAAAGTATATTGACCTGATTAATCCACTCTAAATCTCTGAGGATAGAGAACTATATCAGCAGCAGGAGGTTGCATGAGTGATCCAATGTAATATAGAAAGTGAAGACATTTACTGATTAAAACTCCACACAGACACTTTATTAACAAGTATTACTGTAGAGTGATTATGTATAAGTATCTATGAAATCTGTCTTTTTCTGTTGGGAGGAGGGCAGAATTAAGAAGTAAAAACATGCTGGAATTTTCTCACTGACTCCACAGAGGAGTAGACACCAGTCCTGCTCTGACATTAATACCAGGAACCACTAGCAGTTATGGAACACCACCAATGCAACATGAGCACAGGGCCCTTGTGACAAACATGGCCGGCACATTCAACAGCATAATGTTCAGGCACTGTCTCCAAATGGCATTAATATATTAAATAAATTATTTACAATAAAAATGTAAACGGCTTCAGCCAACAACTAAAAGCCACGGGCTAACAGGCTGTGTCAACAAACGATACCAACTACCTGTGTCTCCATCAAACACCTCTCATAATCAAGAACACCAAAAACTGACAGTCAGAGGATGGAGATCAGCAGGCCAAGTAAATAAAAGCTGTAAATGTGGTTCAGCAAGAATCATGTCTGAGAAAGTGGACTTCAGGGCAAAGCTAGTCAGAGAGATGAGGAGAACCACTCCATAGCCATAGAGGGGAAGCACTGTGCATATGGGTTCATGGAGCTGTGGAGCTCCAGTTCAACAAAATAAACACTAAATGACATAAAAATGTCACATGGAGCCCTAATTAGTAGTGATCTGACTTCAGTGGCTAACGACTTTAGCAAGCTCCCCCAAACTAAAACCTAATGGAGAATCTTCAGAGTTTAGGTGTTCTGCAAGCCCACACTTCTTATTTTTGGCCAGAGAATCCCAGGAAGGCAAAGTAAGGCAACAGACACTTAGAGAACTAACTAAATGCAAACAATGAATCGTGCTAACACATAAAATTCATATTCTCTACTCTGAGCCTTTGCTTTACCTGCCCATAGTGTTGGTCTCATCAAGTCCCAGTGTGGTGATACTCTGCACTTCCAGTAAGTCCTGACTCAAATGCACCTGCCTGTGAGGACTGTCTCAGTCTTTCCATTTTCCTCCTGAAAATCAGGCTCTAGCATACTCCAAATGTGGAAAAGGGAACTATTAATTTTTGAAATTTTATTTATATCTTAAATACTTTTATCAGTCTCAAAAATTAGGACCAAATATAATGAACTTCTAAAAGAGTTAGAGAGAGGGCTATTTGTGGATGGGAAAGCATAAGCAGCCCTTGAGATGGAAGCTTCTAGTTCCTAAAAGACACGTGAATAGAAGTGGTGGGAAGGTAAGGGTGTTGTTATCTAAACTGGACCAACAGAGAAAAAGAGGAGGATCCAGAGAGCTATGAATGACTCAGGTCGGAATCAGTTTAGTGAACTCCCGACCTTAGGGTATCTCCCATCCCTAAAAGATAAAGCTTTGCTTTCTCCTCTTGAGGCTCATCTTCTGTCTTTCCCTGACATCCAGTCCTTTGTCTGTTCCTGGGAATGTGCTCTGTAAAACCCTAGATGACCCCCAGCAGTGCTGCTATGTCTGCTTCTCTAGTCCCCTTCTACTGGCTCCTTGACTTTCTCTTAGATTCCCCCTCTGGTTTCATGTAACCTATATTATCTTACTTTATAATTTTCTGTTTCTTTTCCTTTTTCAGACTTCTGCTAAATCTCTTTTATTCTCTCCCATGTCCTTTTCCATTTCTTTTTCAGTGGAATTCCTCTACATATCTGTGTATGTGTAAATATTAAAATCTAGAGATATGAGAAGAAACATGCAATATTTGTTTCTCTGAAATTCAAAAGGAAGCTTTTGACTGAACCTCTGCTGTCAGAGGTCTGAAGAGTTTTGATATTTGAGCTGAGCTCCTTGCTGCCCTCTAGTGCTTATGAGTTAAATTGTGAGACGGCAATAGCAGCTATGTTTTCTGACGTTACAATTTTGTGACAATCATGCCAGGTAGAATTCAGATAGACGGTTGTGGTGCTTGATCTACAGCTGTCAGATGTGACTATGATTCATGAAGAAGTGTCAGATATGATTCTTGGGTGTTCTAGGCTGAAGAGCAGAAACCTGCTTAAAATTTGGGACTCAGGCCCCTTTTTATACTCCATAAATATCCTGGGAGGTTAAAAAAGTCACTGATGGAGAAGAAACCACTGAAGGACAGAAGACATAGAGAGCTCTTGTCATCATCCACTCTGCCTCCCCCCTCTCATAATAATGCAAGGTTTTCCACTGGTCACTAAGACAGGCTATAGACTACATACATCTGGGAGAAGTCATGAAAGTTGTCATTAGGATGGACTGCCAAGTAGACATGCGAAGACCCTGAGGTTTCTCATGTTGGCAGACACTGCAATCACAGAGTGTGATTGCTTCTCTTTAATGGAAGACACAGAAAGAAGACGTAGCAAGTGTCTGAGGTGGGGGAGCTACTATGCTGTGGGATTTCCATGTGTTTTCTTGTTCAGTATTTAGTCCACATGCTTAAATTCTTCAGTCTCCCCTCCTTGAACAGAAAAGCAACATTCCAGAGACTAAGACTTGAGTTGAAGTTCAGGGCCTACCGTTTAGTAGCTGAGGGGAAAGTGGCAGATTGCTTTACAATTTTGAGCTTGATTTCTGCATTCCTACATATGATTGAAGGTAATATCTACTGAAATGTTCACTACAATGGGTAAATAAAATGATGACTGCCAATGCTTATTATTAGCCCATACCAAAATATTGTACAGGTTATTTACAGAAATGGAAATTGTATGTGTTAGAGAATGAATACCTTGCGTAGTGCCACAAAGTCCCTGTCACACCAGAGTTTTCCAGCAGTCCTATTATGTGGGATTCCCCTCTGTATGCTATTAATATATTTTATTACCATTGCATAATAAAGAAGCCACTTTAGCCTATGGCAAGACGGGGAAACTAAACTGAATGCAGAGAGAAAGGAGGTAGAGTCAAGAAGATGCCATGTAGCCACCCAAGAAGCAAGGTATGAGGTAAAAAATAATGAGTCTTGTGGAAAAATATAAAATGACAGAAATGGTTTAAGATGTAAGAGCTAGCTAGAAATAAGCCTGAGACATTGGTTAAATACTCTTGTAATTTTTATAGTTTTGTGTGATTATTCGGGTCTGGGTGGCCAGGAAATGAAAGCACAGTCTCCACCTACACTCCTAGTTAGAGTCCATTGTCAACTCTCACTGGAAACTGAGTTTGCTGTCTCAATGAATGACACCCAAGTACTTGTCTGAATTTCTGCTTAATTATCTGTTTAGTAGAATTCCCCAAAAAGATTAAAGTTACTAAGAAAATCTCATTTTTAGTCAATATACACAAAATGTTTCATTATAATATTTTCATCCAAACATATCATCGTTTGATCATATTTATCTCACTATCATCCTTTGTTCCAATCCCACTTCTGCCAGTCTTCTCTTCCTCCAAATATTCCATATCTACATTATACATAGATTATTTATAAGCAACCTACTGAATCCATTTATTTACACCCTATATGCACATGTGTTCAGGCTTAAGGGTGTGAGATTGCAAAACCTATGTGGGGGTTTGTAGCTGGACAAAACTGATTCTACCTCTGTCCACAGGTTTGACAACCTGATGTTTTTATTTATGAGTTGAAGCATGTGTACTCTCCCTTATCCACATTGATATGCTGACTGGTGTTATCATGATGTTAACTTTGCTCAGGCAACCATTTTTTTTGTGATTTACAGGTGCATTTCCTTTGTCATTTCTAGAGGAACCTATCTAGTAATAGGCATTCTAGTCTTCTGTCTCTTACAATCTTTCTGACATCTCTTCTGGGATTCTCTTGAGTCTTAGGTGTAGGGGTTGCATTGTAGATGTTGGACTGTGCACCATAGAGTCACTTGATGATTGTATTTTTACCAATTGTGGTTTCCTAGTCTATGGGGAAGAACAAGGTACATAGATTTGTCTATGGGGATTGTCTTGACTGTTAATGGGTATAGGGAGGTCCAGCCCACTATGGGCCAGAGCATCCTAGGCAGGTGGTCAGAAATTATATAAGAAATATAGATGAGTATTAGTTGGTCTGCAAGCAAGATAATAAGTCACATTCTCTTTGCGCTTGTATCTCTTTAGCTGTAAAGTGCCTTCCTTTCCTAGAGGTAATAGAGTGTAATCCTGGTTTCAAGTTTATTCACTGATTCCCTCAGTGATAGACTGTGAACTGGTACCATAAGCTAAAATGAAGGTTTTCCTGTATGAAAATTGCATTTTGTCAAGATATTAGCCAAGGCAAGAGAAAGAAAACTAAGGATACAATGTCCAATAAACGTTGCCAGTATGTTAATGGGTGTGGGCATCCACTGACACATGGGGGCCTACAAAGTTTACACCTTCAAGAAGAGTGGTGTGTCCTCCTTGGGCAGCTATCAACTGAACATACTCCTCTGCATGGAGCAGGACCCACAGAGAGCACCTTCCCATTTGTGTGAGAAGTTGGCTGGCTTAGTCTTATGTGAGTGATTCTCATGTAAGTAACCACATAGATCAGCTGAGGCAGAATACCACATGATCACTTGTTCTTTGCATTTTCATAGTTATTGTTTGGTTGAGGAATACATTATATGTGGGTACAATGATAGATATTTAGAATGTAATTAGGGATTATGCTGGTTTAGTAAGGTGATGTGTGTAGGTTCTCCTCCAAGATACCTAACCTCACTAGCCCTGCTTAGCTAGCTATGTTCCCAAAAGCAGGCATAATTTTTCTCTTGTTGTTTCTTATGTCCCGTTAGAGAGCTCTTAGTTGCCATCAAGATATAAGTACTACTATTGCATCCTTAGGTTTTCATACCATATTGGTCATTGTAGTTGATAGGCATAACAGCTAGGGAGGATAATTGGTTGCATCTCTTCCTTGGAAATTTGCATGTTACCCTCTGGTACCATGAAAGTTAGTCATCAAGTAGGAGGGCTTCATGTCAGATCAAGCTGGGATCCTTCTAATAATGTATTTTAAATGATATCATCGTCAATAACTCAGTGACATTTCTGGAATAGAAACAAGGTCAAGAGTATTAGTCTATAATGTTTAAGAGTCTTTGAAACCTAAACAACAACTTGAGTGAGAGATTCTCATGACTGGTATTGAGTTTTGTTTTGTTTTGTTTTAAGATATCTAGGGCTCTTGGGAGAAACATTGTTATCATAGACAGAAACATTTAATTTAAACTATGTATGTATATGTGCACACACATATACCTATATTTATGTATTTTATACAATTTTAGATAAATAGATACCAATATGATTCCTTGAAATGTTTAAAAACACTGTTACTATAATTCCACCCTCCTTCACCTCTTTCCTTCTATATTGGCCTCCTTTCCCCTAATTCTTCCTATTTCTCCCATTAAATTATGCTTATCTTTCTTCCCCCAAACACATGTTCCCTTTTGTATCTTTCTGGCCTTTTTAGTTACTCTGGGTTATATTTTTACTTTTGAAGATTTGGAATTATTATCTCTACAATTTCCATTGGTGATAGGAGTTCAGTGGCAGAATATGTGGCAATTTTCTTTCTGGATCTTGGTCAAGTCATTTAAATTAATTTTTCTAGTTATGTTGACCTACATGCAGAGTTTATAATGCACTTTTTCTTTGCTTTAAAGATTATTCCACAGTATATAAGAGCCATATTTTCATTATCCAGTCATCAGTTGAAAGACTTTTAGGTTGCTTCCATTTCCTAGTTACTGTGAATAGAACAGCAATAGAACATGGCTGAGCAAATACCTGGATATAGACCCAGAAGTGTCATAGCCTGAATATTTAGGAGACTTATCTTCAGTATTTAGAATATTCCCCACACCTGTTTCCAAAGTAACTGCACCAATATGAATTCTTCTGAGAATGAATGTGGGTTCCTATTCCCAACACAACTTCCCCAGCATTTGTTATCAGCTGTTTATTGTGTTTTTTTTAAATCTAGATAATCTGACTGTGTTGAGAAGAAATCTCAAAGTTATTTTATCTTTTTTGGATTCCCTAATTGCTAACAATGATTGAGATTTTTTTTAGCCATTTTTATTTCTTCTGAAAATTCCATCTAGACTGTCATGTTTTTGCCCATCTGCATTTTCTTCACCAGGAAGGGATGGAGTGAAAAGGTTTGGTTTAGTAAGATAGCATGGGATCAAACTGGACCCTCTGAATGTGGTTGACAAGTGGGGCGGACTGAGGGCCAATGACAATAGCACTGGAATTTGACTCTACTGCATGTACTGACTTTTTGAGTCTGGAAGTGGGGAGGACTTGGACTTCCCACAGGGCAGGGTGCCTTGTCCCCTTTCAGGACTAGAGGGGGGAAGGGGAAGGGGGGAGAATGGGAGGGAAGTTGGAGGAGGGGTAATATTTATAAAGTAATAAAAAATTAAATTAAATTAAAAAAAATAATTGTGGATGTGGTTTGAAGTCACTTTTGTTGGTGGTGTCCTTCCACTAGGGGACACTCCAGGGTTTCTAGAAATTGTGTTTTCTTAAGGTGCTTAGAGGTTTGAAGATCCCAGAAGAGAGATAAGACAATCCACTCAGAAAGCAAGGAGTCGGGGTGATGGTGTGGAGTTCACTGAATCTTTAGATCTCAATCATTATATATAAAACCATAGATATCTAGAGCCTGTTCAGTGGATCTTACGTGTTTATCAATTTATTTTAAAAACAAATCTCTGAAAAGATATAAGCAAAATAGAATCTCACTGGGCATTATGAGGTTGAACATTCAAGAGAAAACATATCCACTGCTTTCATTTTTAAATTTCATTTTAAAAAATTTTCCTGTGTTCAAAAAATTAGAAATTATTCCAATTCCCTTTATATCATACATAATATATACACGATATCTATGTATCTATCTATCTATACCCTAAACTAGAAAGAAAAGGAAGAAATATTTAAGGAAAAAATGGTGAATAAAAGGTATGAAAAAGTGATAGTGATATGGATCTTGGTTTATTGATACAAATTTAAGGCCAATTTTGTTATATGTGTATGTATTTCTGATCCTGATTAAGGTATTGTGATTGTGTAGCTCATTTAAAACTGTAATGTATAATTAAGAAATATCAGTTAATAGGTAATCATCTATAATAGTGAAGTGTGTAGTCACGTTAGTTAGATTTTCTAGATACATAGAGATATATTTCAGTTAGATAGGTATTTTTCAAATCTTTCAGAGACCTTCAGAATATGGCATTTAAAATGTTTTAATAACTTAGGACTTTTCATGACAATGAGACACATTGTGCTACCTAGACAGTCACCCAAAGTACTTCTGTACCGTTGGGGCATCCATCTTCAGCCTACAGGCCCATAGTATCCAGAAGACTTTTCCATGAAGCAGGAAATTTCAAAGAAAGGTCTGCCTATATTGGCAGTTTGCCAGTCACTTTCTTCTGTATCCTGCAGAATGTCTCGCAGACTTTTTCATGAAACAGGAACCCCGAAGAATCTTCTCACCTTCAGGCAACTTTAGAAATCATCTCTCTGTGAGTTCTTCATGTCCAGTTTATGCAACAGTTCAGGCAAGAGCAGTTTCTTGCCCAAATGGCTACCCAACTCCATAAGGAGTTTCTTCAATGCCTATCATCCTCTTGAAGTAGCTTTGTGCTACCAAGAGCAGATGTGTCTCATTGTCATTTAAAGTCCTAAATTATTAAAACATTTTAAATGCCATATTCTGAAGGTCTCTGAAAGATTTGAAGAATGACTATACATTCTTCAAATACATCTAGAAAATCTAACTAAAATGAGTACAAACTTGACTGTTATAGATGATTATCTATTAACCTATATTTCTTAATTATACATTACATTTTTTAATTAACTACACAATAACAATACCTTAATCAAGAGCAGAAATACAAAATTGACTTTAAATTTGTACCATTAAACCAAGATCCATACCAATGCAAATTATTCCTATTTATATCATATCCCCCTTTAAATGTAAAAGAATAGGGGTCTTGCTGAACTTGAGCATGAATTCACCACCTGGTCAGAATCAGATGAGTTTTGCTGCGTAACTGCGGGAAAGATCTGGGCAGAAAGCAAGAGATGGAAAATAAGTCATGGTGAAAACATGGGCATGCCTCATTTTTTTTAAAACCAATAAAACTGTCTTTGGAAACATTTTTTATGCACATGATGATCTGATAGTTTCAAGAAATTCTTTTTATTCCTTGTAGTGTATTACAAGCTGATTTGTCCCACTGTGTGATTTAAGGTGCCAGGACTTTCTCACTCGGTACATTAAATTCACTGCAGTGTGGTCCCATGCCTAGCAGTAGATGGACACACAGAATGAACCCACTGATGTTTTTGTACTGCTTTGTTGTGTTTTTATTTATTGATTTTTTGGTCTTATAGGACTTTTGTCTATATTTTATGCTTACCAGTTTTGTGTTTTATGGGTTTTGTGTGTATGTTTATACTTTGTTATTATTTTTAAATTCTGATTGCTTATTTGACTGCCTATTTCCTTTCTAAAGAGCTAGGGGAAGGGAAAGAGAGAAAATGCATGTCTTTGGGTGGATGAGGTGGCAGGAAAGATATGGGAGGAGTTGGCCATTTGGAGACATGATGAGAATACATTGCATGAAATTCTTTTACAAAAAGAAGATCAAAACAATCATACTAGAATTCTTCAAGGCTCTGCTAACCCACTGGACCCATTAGTTTTCATGCCAGTATTCAGCATTTATGAATTTCCCTCCTCACCATTTTCCCCCAAATTCCCCTTATAAGAAGTGTTACATTAGAAATCTAGTGTCCTGGCCTCTAGATTATTGTCCTCCACAGTTTGTGCAGCAATAACCATGCAGAGTCTTGAGATGGAGGTGGGTGGGGTTTCTTTTACAGATGAATGAGGAAGTGTTTCAGAGAGAATCTGTGGTGTGTAAGTACAAGTGTGTTTAGAAACAAGACTTGACACCCTCACAGCTGGAGAGAAGGCAACCCAGCAATTGGACAGTGGCCATGGAGAGGAAACTGGGAGCTGTGCTGGGAGTTCTCTGTGTGCAGATTTGCTGTAAGTTGTGCCCCCCAGAGTTGTTTTAGGGATTCTCTAGAGATGTCAGTGGTGGAGGGGGAATGAGCAGACCGAAAGCCCCTGTATGGTCATCCTCATGGTGTCTCCTGGGGTATTTGACAGGTGTGGGTGAAAAACCTTCATTGATTCTGATTTGCTTTTCTGTTTCCAAGCAGGGGTGAGAGGAGTTGAGGTGGAGCAGAGTCCTCCAGCCCTGAGTCAACACGAGGGAAACAATTCTACTCTGTCATGCAATTTTTCTACCACCATGACAACTGTGCAGTGGTTCCAGCAGAATTCCAGGGGCAGCCTCATCAGTCTTTTCTACCTGAAACCTGGAACAAAGGAGAATGGGAGGTTAAAGTCAACATTTGACTCCAAGGAGCGCTATAGTACGCTGCACATCAGGGATGCCCAGCTGGAAGACTCAGGCACCTACCTCTGTGCTACTTATGCACAGTGCACCAAACCAGCATGCAGCCTGACCCCAAACTGCAGGTGCATGTGCAGCTACAGCCCTAACATGAGGAGACTCTGCAGGAGGCTTTTCACAGTTGTGGCTTTATCAGATCTCCACCAATTACAAAGAAGGTGTGAAGAAATACAAAAATACGACAATTTAAATTTAGATTGACATGACACTGACTTGGGGAAACTTAACTGTGCGGAAACACCAGCGCACATGACTAAGATGCACACTCTTATTTTATCAAATTCTTGCACTAATATCGTGAAATAGAAACCTCTCTTGCACATTCTAGAATCATTTGGACCATTTCTCAAAATTGGAAACCTAGAGTAACTGTTTCCACCCTGTGTTTAGAGAGCATGAGATAGCACTTCCAGCTAATCTACTCAATATTAAATTGATAAAAGAATTACATTTGAAGATCTAATAGATTAAGCTTTAGAAAGGCAAGATAAACCAATCTTATTATTAAATCAAGACGTCATTTCTACAATTTCTCCATATTTTTAAAAGTATAATGCATTTAGTTATACAATATAAAACAAACATTTCACATAAAATGATCAGAACCAAAAGATAAAAGACAAACTAGAGATATATATTTGCAGTTTATATAACAATGATATTTGCAACAACTAATTCTACAAAAATATTTGCATTTCTGAAATGTAATACAAAAGTTCTCTTTGAAACAGTGCTTCAAGGTTTCTATGTAGCTTTGGAGCCTGTCCTGGAACTAACTCTTATAAACCAGGCTGATCTCAAACTCACAGAGATCTTCTTGCCTCTGCCTCCAAAATACTGGGATTAAAAGTGTGCGCCACCAGCATAGGGCAAAGCAGCTTTCTAAAGAAAAAGTGGAAACCTCCTAAAGATCACACAATAGGGGACTAATTCATTATGCAATAATTAAATATGATCCAAACAACTGCTGTTTCCACAAGGGTTTGCAGATGATAATCTACAGTCAAAACATCAGGACTACCATTAGTCTCTATAAGGAACCAGAAAGCAGCCATGCTCAGTCATTCATGAATTGTCTGTTCATGACTGTTTTCACGTGGAAACATCAGCTGGTTTCACCTCCTTGTGATTCAGTCAGCTTCATAACCATTGCAACTACATTTGTTTAAAATATAGATTATCTGAGCTCCCCAGATAATAAACAAATCTTAACTGCCAATAAGATTTATGTGTGCATGACTAGAAATGGTGACACTAGAAGTACCAGCTCTTACTATATCCCCCTGTGAATTTTTTGGATCAGTTCCAGGATTTTAGGGCCCAAGTCAATGACTTGGGACTTATTGTCTGAAAAAATATACTTTTAAAGAGAGAAGCCAATGGACACATCCCTCAATTATTCTTTGCCTCACAGTCAGCTAATATCTCCTGTAGAGGGCAGGGATGGCACAATGATTTGGGCAGGGAAGAGACCATGGGGTACATGCTGATACAGATAGGGCACTGGGGAATTGATTGCTTCAGCTAATAAACCATGCAAATGCAAAACAGGAAACCTGAAATTATGGCTAAAATGTTAACTTTTTTTTTTCAGGAACACTGGCAGCCAATGACACACTCTGTGCCCACTTCTCCCCTTTCCTTCATTCTTGAGTTGTGTTCTTCTTCCCTGTGATAATGTCAAAGTCTAGTCTTGACTGCTAGCAGGTGCTAACAAGACACACAGTAAAAAAAGAGTAAAAAATAATTAAAACTTTAACCTTAAAATAAAAGTAAAAATACATTATGTTTAAAAATATTATATTTTTGTTTCCACAAAAAATATATGTGTTATAAATACTTGTAAAAAATTTTTAAAAATTAGATATTAAGACAAAAACTCTTAGTAGTGTTAAATGTTTCACATTGGTACATGTTTTTATATG
This sequence comes from Ondatra zibethicus, assembly GCA_004026605.1. Classification (NCBI taxonomy): domain Eukaryota; kingdom Metazoa; phylum Chordata; class Mammalia; order Rodentia; family Cricetidae; genus Ondatra; species Ondatra zibethicus. Next base: position 17,269 of record PVIU01011679.1, on the reverse strand, counting down.
ACGATACAAATTTAAATGATTTCTATTATGACATATATGTATATGCATATATAGGCACTTGTTTAAAATTTTGTATTATATAATGTTCTAAACTACTAAAAAACTAACAAAAATTTACATATTATATAAAAAAGCAAAAAATAAAAAATAAAAAAAACTTATCTATGTCTAATAAACCAAAAAGCAAATTTCTTCAGCCAAAAAGCTGATGATTCTTCACTAAAAATAATTATGTTAATAATAAAATCATACTCTTTTATGTGATAAATAAGACTGAAAACCAAAAAAAAAACAAGTTAATAATTGACCATCATAACACACCCCTTTGGATTACAGGGTTCTATGATTGCCCTCTTGTGAAATGACAAGGCTAAAGCTCTGAGTTATTCAGACTTTCATAGAGAAGTCCAAACATGTTTTTTTTTTTAAAAAAAAATCTGTCAATATCATACCTATGGTCTGTGATGGGTGATTATTGTGCTGTGTAATTTCCATGTGTTTTCTTGTTTAGTACTTAGTAGACATGCCAAAGTTCTTTAATCTTCCCTCCTTTAACAAAGCAGCAACATCCCAGAGAATAACACTTGAATTGAAGTTCTGGGACTACTATTTCTTAGCTGAGGAGAATTTGATGAACTGTTTCTTAATTTTCATGCTTGATTTCCTCATTCCTAATGAGATTGTTGGTAATATTTACTACAAAGTTCCTAATGATAGACAAATGAAATGATGGCTGCCAATGCTTAGCAGTCTGTGCCAAAAAGTGTACAGAAGGGAAACTGTATGTGTGACGAAATGAATTCCTTGACCAGTTCCATACAGTCCTGTTCACAGCATAGTTTCCCTTTATATTATTTAGAGACAGCTATCAAGACTCACTGGAAACTGAGAGTATTGTCTTTGTGTATGAATGCCTGTCTGCATTCTTTTTAGTTATCTATTTAGTAGAACTTTCACAAGAGAAGAGATTAAAGTTACTATGAAAATCTCATTTTTAAATCATTCTGAACAATAATGTGCTGCTGACATTTTCATCCTCTGTGATTCTCTTTCATCTTAGGTGTAGGATTTGCAATGCGGATGTTTCAGTTGGATTTGGTACCATTTCTTCACTTAGTCTTTGTATTTTGTCCGGTGTGGATTTCTGATCTGTGGGGAAGAGGTTGTACACAGCTTTGTCTTTGGGGATTGTTGTGAGTGTTGATAGGTAGAGGGAGGCCCAACCCACTATGGGCTAGAACATCCTAGGCAGGCAGTCCTTAACTGTATAAGAAAATAAATGAATATAAGTTGGCCCACAAGCCAGATAGTAAGCCACATTCTCCTTTGCCCTTGCTGTATCTCTTTGGTGGTAAAGTGCATTCCCCTGCTGGGGGTAATGCTGTATAGAATAGAAAGCAGGCCTTATATAAAGTTTATGCACTGATTCCCTCAGTAGAGGACTTTAAGTTGATGCAATAAGCCATAATGAAGTTTTTCCTCCCCCAAATTATTTTTGTGAAGATACTATCCATAACAACATAAAGGAAACTAATATACCAAGTCCCATAAATGTTGTCATTATGTATATGGGTATGGGCCATCCTGTGAAGCATGGGAAACCTACAAATGTCTACATCTTCAAGAAGAGTGATTTTCCCTCCACCAGAAGCTATCAATTAACAATAGTCCTCTGTATGGAGTAGAGTCTACAGAGGACATCTCCATCTATGTCAGAAACATGGCTGGTTTTGTATCAAGTAAGTTTCATGTAAGTAACCACATATGCTATGAGTTCATAGGTATGACAGCTAATCATGTCCAGCACATAGAATTCCATAGCAGGCCTTCTCATCTTCTGGCTCTTACATTCTTTCTGCCTCCTCTTCTTCAATGTTTCCTGAGTCCTGAAAGAAAGCGGGTGTGCTGATAAAGATGGCCCATTTAGGCTTAAGCACTCACAGTTTCTTATTCTCAGTCCTTTGTCCAGATAAGCATTTCTTCATTGAAGACTGTTTACTGCAAATAGAAGCTTCTCTCACCAAAGTTCACATAATCAAAGGTCTATGTGTATAAACAAGACCACTTTCTCCTAGTTTGTGTCCCTGTTGCTGTGATAAAATATTACATCAAAAACCAAATTACGGATAAAAGGGAACTTTCTATCTTGCCACTTACACTCCACCACTGAGGGAATCCAAAGTAGAAACTCAAGACAGGAATCTGGAGGCAGGGAATAAAGTAGAAATCATGGAAAAAATTCTACGTATTGCCTTGATTCACTGACTACTCTGCTTATATTTTTATACACCCCAGGACTTCATGTGCAACGGAGGTTCTACCTATGTGGGATGGGCCATCTTTCAAAAATTACTAATCAAGAAAATGCTCCACAGATAATCCTACTTGCCAGTATGAATAAAATTACTCAGTTGAGGTTTCTTCTTCCCAAGAAACTTCAATTGTGTTAAGTTGCCAAATATAAAGCTCACAGTTGAATACTTGTCAGTTTGAAATATAAACATGTCACTATTAAACCATAACCTTTCCTATCTTATTAATTCCTAGGATCTCATATTAATACCACAATATAAAACATCATAATACTTTAAAATTTTCATTCTTTTTAAAAATATTCAGAATTTAAAAGTTCAAAATGACTTTAAAAATCAATATACTTCTAATTATAAATTTTTATACAATTAAAAGAAGTTAAAAAAAACTTTTTTACTCCAAAAGAGAAGAATCAGGTAACAGTTACAATCGGGTAAAAGCTAAAACCGAACCCACTAGAGTAAATAGTTTATTGTCTGATGTTTGGAACTCATTCATGATTTTCTAGACTACAACAGGCTTAGACATCTCCACTTCTATAGGTTTTCCAACCATAGTACATATAACTTCTCTGTAAGCTTAAGCTGATTCTGGTATACATGGTGGTTGTTCCACAGTCCTAGCATCTTCAACATTTTTCAGTCTCTACTGTTATTTAGTCTGCACTTTCACTAATGGCCTCTCCTGCTTCTCACCATGACTTCTTTAGTCCTTAGATCTCCAGTAAGACTATGTCAACTTTTATGTCATTATCATGTTGTTTTCATTATTATGTTTTTGTAGTATATATATTTATATACATATATTTATATATATATATTATTAAGGATATTTTAATACAATCTTTCCTCATTTTACATAGCTATCCCCATTTTCATTCCTTCTCCCCTTCTAATTCCTTCAACTTCCCCTACCACCCTCCCATCCACTCCTTAGAAAGGGTAAGGCTTCCCATGGGGAGTCTACAAATTTTGACACTTCAGTTAGAGGTATGATCAAGGAACTCCCCGCTATATGTAGGCTAAGCATGGTATCTCACCAAAAAGGATGTGCTCCTAGATGCAAGTTCAAGCACTAGGAATTAATTCTGATCCTACTGCCAGTGGTCCCACAGACTGCCCAAGGCTCACAGCTGACTTCCACATTCAGTGGGCTTAATTTGTTGTTATTCAGGTTCCTCCACTATCAGTCCATAGTCAGTGAGCTCTCCTTGCTCAGGTCAGCTGTTTCTGTGGGTATCACCATCACAGTATTGATCCCTTTGTTAATATTATCACTCCACCTTCTATTGGACTTGTCTCATGTGCTCAACTCAGCACTTCACTGTAGATCTCTGTATCTGCTTCTATCAGTTGCTAGTTGAAGGTTCTATGATGAAAATTAAGGTAGTCATCAATCTGACTACAGGTGAAGGTCATTTTAGGCATTCTATCCATGGTTGCTTAGAGTCTTAGCTGGGATCATCCTTGTAGATTCCTGGGAATTTCCCTAGTGTTATGTTTCTTGATAGTCCTTTAATGGCTCCCTGAAAACTTCTGTAAGGCAAAGGAGACTAACTAAGAAAAAAAAAAGCATCCTACTGAATGGGAAAAGATCTTCACTAACTCCACATCCAACAGAAGACTAATCTATAAAATATATAAAGAACACAAGAATGAAATATGCTTTGGGGTATGGTCACAGGGGCCACTAGATGTTGGATAGCTGGGTTCTCAGTAATTCTTTTCACAGGTTGTTTTGTATCTTAATCTCATTTTTTATGCTTTCTTTTCTTCAGGAGTACTGATGTCAACAGATCTATAGATTTGATAGTTTCTGGATCACCTGGAGGTCATCCGGTATTTGGATCACTGGTAAGTTCACAGCTGTAAGGGGTATCTTCTTCTGAGCAAGCCTTGATCTAAAAGTAGAGAATATCAACAATTCAAGGCTTCCGTGGCTTCTTTGGACTCCTCATTTCTCTCAGGATCTGCTATGTGAGAAGGAAAGCAATCAGACTAACAAACAGCCTGTTTGAGCCACAGGCTAGAAAACCTCAGGGTTCATTCACACTGGACGCCAAGGTCAAGATCCCCCAGGCCCCCACCAATGCCACCTTTGCTGGGTATGGGATGAAATGGTGGCTCGCTTGCCTTGAGACTTAGTGCTCCTGCTGCTGCAGCTTGGTCTGAACAAGGCTCTCATCCTGGGCTATGGCCTGTTCCAACCCAGACTGGAGATTTTCTGACCTAGAGGAGGAAGCAGTTAGGGGACAGGCCTGGTGGGGACCTGCTATGTTAACTATTGAACCTGACCCAGCTCTATTCAGCTGGACAATCCAGCATGACCTTTCAGCTTAGGTCGTTCCTAGCATTTCCCAAGGGAGATGGGTCAGAGTGCACCTGGGCCTGGATTTTTTTTCTCAGCTTTTAAAATATGCAAAGGATGAACTGAGAAAAACACTGTTCTGGGCACTGTTCAGTTCAAGACAGCTATGCTTGGCCTTGATTAGATACCAGGTGAGTGTGAGCAACCTGGGAAACTGAATGTAGACCCTGTAGAGGAGACTATAAAATAAAAAAAAATGAAGGTTCCAATTATTCCTATAGCAGAGAAACATACCTGGGTTAAACTTCTCAATCCCTAAATCTTCTTATAACCAGAAAAATCTTTTCATAGGAAACTGATGCATGCTACAGAGAGCTTGTAATGAGCAGGAGTGTGCTGCATGCAGATCTGCCCAAAGGTAGGAACTTCTCTCTAAAGGTGATGTTCTCGAAGAAAAATAGAGTTACAGGAGCACACACTGTCCTCCTCATCTAACTCTCCTCCTGCTAGATTGAGGACTATCATAGGGAAATGTATAGGGAGACCTAAAGAACAAAGTACCGAGAAGATACCAAAGAGCTCAGAAAGGAATGAGGTGTAAACAACCCCCAGAAACATGAAGGATCAAACATATTATTTCCTGATGAAGTTCTTGTTGACTGGTACAACACAGTACCCTGAAGTGTTCTTTCCTTGGCTATGGCTGAAAGACATCCAGATGATATGAATCCCAAAAAGGGACAGAGATCCAGGTACAGGTGACCTGGATGGTTCTAACTGCTCCTCCTAGCATGGGCTCCTATCTCATCTCAGGGACCTTGACATGAGGCTGCAGCTTTTCTGCCAAGTCCCTTTGCTGGGTGACCAGCTCCTGCTTCAGCAGGTTCTACAGTCTTTCAGGCTTTCTTGATCCTGTACACTAGAAGACTGTACCTCAGTGGAAGGTTGATCACTCACATGTACACACATAAACTCATGAACACACACATACAAGAAAACAGTAATGCAGTAACATGTTTAGTTTACCAGTTAATGCTAATATAAAGAACAATTGCCAGGGTATTATTGAGAATAACGTTAACCTTTGCTGAATGAGAGAACACAGTGGTCATGAGAAATAGGCAGCTCAGTCACTGAATCCAAAGAATAACAAAATGCCAAAATGATTCAAACTGCTTCTGAAAACCCTGGCACCAAAAGCAATACTGTGCCCCTGAGAACATGATGCACCCCACACCTGTGCTTAACTCTTCATGGTATTGGGAAGGCACCAGCAGGTAGAGGGAAAACACTCTCTGAAGGAGGGCAGAAGTTCCAAAAGGAAAATATTCTGTCTGCAGATTCCATGGAAACTAGCTCTATGGAGCCTCTACCAGAGCCCCAGAGGCCTTAGGCTGCCTGATAGCCACTTCATGATGCAAACCATTTTTCTATCTGGGGCTCCTATCCAGGAAATCAATGGGAGGAGTTCACTGTATTTTCACATTTAGCAAAACTGAGTCCAAGAGGCACAAGTCCTAGTGACACAAGGCAGGCTGCTTGCTAAGATGTAGACTAGAATGAGAACCCTCCTTTTGCATCAAAGAAAAAAAGACATACTCAGTCCCTCCCAAGATAAATCAAGCACTTACCTGTAGGTTTTGTTCACCTTTCTCAGCCGCTTGGACTTGTTCAAGGTATCACTGATCCCCATGGGCCATTTCTGCAGCTCAAATATCACCTGCTTATGCTTCTTTTTCTGCATCACAACAGAATTGGTCTTTTGGTAGGGCATGGACCAGAAGAAAAGAACCCCATGAACACAGGACGCAAGGATCATATGAAATCAGGCTGTGTCCTGGACTGCTCTATACCAGTGGATGCCACAGCCTAGCACATATACACTGGGGCCTCCTGGTGCTTATTAAACTTACTTATTAAGCTTATTAAAGTGACTATTCTGTCCCCAGGCCAGAAGATGGAGGAGGTCCAAAGGGAGTTATCCAGGGCTGCATGAATACCCTCAGTGGAGTTTGACATATAGATTCTCTCTCTAAGAAGGCCCAGGAATCTGTGCCACATATCTGAACACACCAGGAACCTATGTGACATTTCTCCTGTCTTCAGAACAAGAATTCTCATTCCTGGGTGCCTGTTGCTACAGGGAGACCAGAGCACACAATCAGTATCTCCAGGGAGGAAACCCAACTTCAGGATGGCTTTATAAACTCCACAGGAGATTCCAATGTTCCACCAAGGTGAGCACAGTGGCCAAGAGTTATGCTGGCCAAAGTCGGGCTCCGTGTCCTAAGCACTGGAATCCCCTGGAAACTGTGAGAATGACAAATCCTCAGGTCTTGTCACAGATGCCAGGCTCCCAGGAGTACACACACACACCCAGATGCCCTCTACCTGCCCACACACCATGTATAATCAGGATTCCCATAAAATGCAGGGGGGGTGGAACTGTCTCAGAGTTTGAGGAAGAAGATGAGAAAGAAGAAGTAATGAGCTCCAGGCCTTCCAGGGAGACACTGAAATGGATGAATGGAGCCAGCTGCTGCCAGGAGCTTTGGGCACACAATCATCTACTGGTCAAGTACAAAGACTCACCACAAGCTCACAGCACCCAGCATGTCCCACAGGCCAACACCTTTCAAGACCTCTTTTAAAGCGTGTTGAGAACTCATAAACTACTGTCCCTGTCCCCAGACAGATTCAGTCCACAGGCTCTGCTTTTCATTTGTAGGAAACAGAGTAACCTGTGTCCCCATCTCCCAGCTACCCAGGTTCCAAGTTCTGCCTATGCAATGCACTCGGGAAAATTAGTTTAGGACACCCTGAGGTTCAGCCTTCTGTTCTTCAGGAGAGTTTGGCTTGACCCTGTGGGGTCAAGATGGTCATCAGAGAACTGGTCATCATGACTGCCTGTTGTTCAAAACCTTGTAGTAACAACTGGCTATGAATCCATACATTCAATTTGCACATATGTTTTACTCTGTATCTCAATGGTGAGCTCCTCAACCTTTATCATCTTCTGTTCCTGCTTACTGAGGTTGGAAAGTTAGGATGGTACATTCCCAGTTTTCCCTGAAGGTAGTTAAAGACAAGTGAACTTGTATACTTAAATGGCATAGGGTAAGGAAAGTCCACAATGAGTCCCAAGAAGGAGGCCAAGGAAAAGGAAATGCTAAGGACTCAATGAAGTCCCCAAAGAACAGGGCAGTTATCCTCAAATCAGTGTCTATGAGCTATGTTTCTGTCCTAACCACCATGTCTAGGCATGGGCCCCATCCCCTGGCCCTGGAAGGCATAAGCTAGCCTGGCCATGTAGATTTAGAGGACAGTGTCATCTCATTTCTGATATGATTCAGGTAAGTCCTATTGTCCCTAGAGTTTAGCAGCACCAAGTCCTGATTACTTGTATTCAGGATCAAAGCATCTAATGTCTGAGACTTTCTTTGTACATGGCCAGGGGAGTTTCCTTCCCTCCTTATGCTCATCAGATTCCCATGGAAACTGAAGGAATGACCTAGGATGAAATCTAACAAGACTTTAACTTGAGAGAGACCACTCCTTTGTTCCCATTGTCCTTCCTTCCCATTCAAAATGAGATTGAGGATCTCCCATAAAAGTAGCCACAGGTTTGATAATTCATGGTTCTCCCAAGCTAACCATCATATACCATTTACTATGGGCATGCTCTTGGGACACCCAGAGAAGCAGATTAAGCTTATTTTTCCTCAGAAGCTCCCAGATGCCAAACCCCACTACTGAAAGGCCAAACCCAAGCTCTTCTCCTCCAGAAACTCCTCCATCCCCTGCCCAGGACTCACTGTGCCTCCTCAGAACCATTTATTCCTCCATGTTTTATACTGAGACCATAGGCTAGCTTCCTTCTTCCTCTCTCTGGTCTCCCCATGTTCCCCATTTTTTCTCCCAAGCAGCCTGTTCAGTCTTGCCAACAGATCTATGCTCACTAAAGGAATACCCCACAGTCACATGGTGTTCCAAAAATACTGCTGACATCACAGAGAATACCAAGGGCTCTCCAGAATACAATAGAATGTCCAGACAATCATATAGACACCACCAGCAGCCCACATCTACCTGCTAATTAGATCTTCTGCAATTCACTAGAATCCATACTGCCCTTCCCAGGATCCTTCCCAGAAATTGAAGGGAAGACCTTCATCACTTTCTCATCACAATGCTAGTGATCTTTCTCTGCTTCATTAGAATATATTCACTACTTCATGTATTGGAAGTAGAAGACTCACTTCCAAACACATCCCAGGAAGTGGCTCATCCTCTTTTTGAGATATCTAATCTATAACATGAGGAGTTAAACTTTCTAGGTAATTAAGTCAGGATGGTGGAGAGAAAAGTTCAGTACCCTGAAGGCAGCAAGCATATTATGGAGGTTTCACAAGGCTGGTACAATACATTGGTGTGATGTGAGTTTTGTGGGTGTCCTGTCAGAAAAATATAAGTTCTATAGTTGATGAAAATTAACCCCAAACTTCAGCAGAATACATTTCAGCCATACTAAGTTAGCAAATGTGTGATATACTTATGACAGGCCAGTCTAGAGATACTAGGAACTGTGGATCTCCATGTGAGTCCTCAACAGAAGAGCAAATACTCCCATTAAGAGTGATTCCTTCACTTGGGTTTAAGGAAAGATGAATGGCTATTGAGAGCCCACACACAGATATACAGAGGCATTTCCTGAAAATCAAATTTCTCATAGTTGAAGGATCCAAGAATAAGAATATAAAAATGTAGATTCCAAAAATAAGAATGTAAAAACAAAGAAATATGAGTTGTAAGTCTAGGAGAATGAGAACAAACTGTCAGCAGCTTTATCAGCGGTTTGAACATTAACTATTAACAATGGGCTATTTTGCTTTACAACCAACAGCTCTATTTACAAGGCCAAAGCATCTTTCTACAAAATGAGAACTAGCCTATGGATATGAGCTGAGTCAATTTTTTAGGAAATAGATATATGATCTCTGGGTTATGCATTATCCCTGCTGTGTGAAACTGGCAGCATCACAAGGGACAGCACAGGGCTTCAGTAAACACCACCTAAGAGTACCAAGAAGAAAACAGATTAAATGCAAACACTTGTTTAACTAAAAAACTCTGTTAATGGAGATTGTAAAGTAAAGCAATCTGTATCTGAGTTTTACCTTGAGATTGTAAAAATTCCTTTGTTCAGACCTAATGCTTGGTGCCCCTACTATAAAAAGGTGGGCTCAAAAACCAGCCATTGGCCACAGCCTTACAAAAAAAAATCTCTAGCTGTGGTCTCAGCTAGCTGATAAGCTTTTTGTGCCCCATGGAGATAGCTTATTTTATTTTATTTCCTGGATTCTGGTTTCTGGAATAAAGTTTGCTTCTGGCTTATTAGACTTTAGTGGTCTGTGCCCATCTTTGCACAAGCCCCCTAGACCCAACATTAGTCATGGGGAGGGTATGTAATGTGTCATTGCTATGGTGCTTTACCTAGTGCTGCACAAAAGCCAAATTCCTTGATCTGGATCCACCCGTAACAATGCACACACCCTTAGGAAAGGGGACACAGTCAATTTAAATTACAATATTCATTGGAGTATGAGAAGAGCAGGGAAGGGACACAAAAAGAAAGATAATTTGGGGTCCTTCGCCCTAGACCTTGCCCAGAGCCCCACTTCACACTTTTGAATTTACTGGCAGTCCTGAACTGAAGAGCTAGTACCACATTCAGCCTGGATTGAAAATTCACCAGAAGTCTTGACTGTGGCTTCAGAAGTGTACTTGGTGGACCCCAGAACAAATGAGTGATGTGGGATAAACTATGTACATTCAGATGTTATATCACACTAAACACACTAAAGGTCAGGTATCTCAGTAATACCCAAATCTAGAAATCAAAGAACAGCACCTGTCCTACATATTACCTAATCTCAGTCAAACCTGACACAATGAAGGATGCTCAGTAAGTGATTGACAGGTGAGACTTTACCCTATTAGGTACTGAAAGATCAGACTTGAGTTTCCCTCTCTGTGGATGTCAGTTCTCCCTTCTTTCTATAGGGAGGAGAGTATCTCTCAGAAGTTACCTGATTTCCTCTGTCTCTGTACAAGGTGACCCAGGGGAAATCTCCTAAGGCTTTTCACAGTTGCAGAGATGTGCACCTTGGCTTCAGAGCCCTCAGCCATGCGTTTTCAGAAGTCTGGAGATATTTGCTGCTGTCACAATCACTCAGGTACTCTAGGGATGCCCAAATTCATTGCACAATGCTTCAGGATCTCATGCTAATGGAGAAGCCATTCAGAGGCAGATCATAGTCACCAGATTCACAAAGCCATCCTCACTGACTAACAGCCCAGAACACCTAGAGCTGTAAAGAAGGGACAGTCTCGTCCTAGGTCCACTGGCTGTAATAGCTCTCAGGCTGAACCGGAGATCTGTGTGCCACCCACAGCTGGAAGTGAGAAACTTTAGGGTCACTGGAAGACAGCAGCACTGGGGCCTCGGTCCTGCTAGTGGCTGTGATGTGGAGCTGACAGCCTCGGGCTTTGCAGGACACTCTCCATTCCCTGTTATTACTGGTGCACAACTTAAAGGACTCCAGTGGGGGCAAAGTGCAGTGATGGTATCGAAATCTCACTAATTCCTCTGTGTCTCCTTCTCCACTCAGAGGATCCCCAGCACAAGGGCTACAGTCTTTTCTGACTATGTCAAACTAACCATCATGAAACCTAGTGTGGATCAGTCCTTTAGGAACCCAAAGAAGCAAGATAGGCATGTTGTGTCCCAGAAAACCCCAGTTAATGAGCCTAGCCCTGGACGGCTCAAGGTCATCATATTCAGAAAGCTCCTTATTCCCTTCCCTGAATTCACTATGTCTCCCTCAGGACCATTCTTTTCTTCCTGTTTTCCAGTGAGACCTAGGGTCAGCTCCCTTCTTCCTCACTCTGGTCTCTCCATGCTCTCCCTTCTCTATCCCAAGTAGACTCCTCAGTCTTGACAACGTGTCTATAGACAAACTGTATAGGCACTGGATGAAAGTCCTGAGGGCACTTGGTGTTGCTAAAACACTAGTGACATCACAGGATTCTGAGAGCTCTGCAGGATACAATAGAATTTCCAGAGAAGGACTACTGATGTCACAAGTCATAGCCTGTGATGCATTGTTAATAGGTTCTCCATGAACTGAGCAGAAGCTGAGGTTTCCTTTCCAGTAGTCCCTCCTATGACACAGGGGAAGTAATACAGAACCTCCTCCCTCCAAAGCTAGAAATTTCTCTCTGCTTCATTAGAATCTTTCATTACTTCACACATGGAGCATTGATCACTCACTTTATAAGCCCTTCCCAAGAATGGCGCTTCCCCTCCTGAACATCAATACCAAATATCAAAAATAAAGCATGCCAAGTAAATAGGCCAGGATGATATAAAAGAAGCTGTTGAAGAATGTTCCATAGTAGTGTATATTGAATTAGGCAGGAGGAGCCTACTTGTTACAAGAGGCTGTGTGTCCCCAGAACAAAATTCCTATGAGTTTCAGATGGATCCAGTGCAGTAGAATGGGCAGGGCCTGGAAGATAGTTTCTGAATTGTGCACACTGTCTTAAGAAGGTGAACGCAGGTTCTTTATTAACTGTAGGAGGTTCATAGGTTGTATTTCTTGTGCACTAAGTTCCTGGGTGGTATAGGCATGTCTAGCTTACTTGTAGAAGAAGACTGTGTGTGCTAGATTCCTGGAGCTACATTTCCATAAGCTGTAGTTGGGCCTGGTTCATGAGGCCACAGACTAGTTCATAAAGACTAGTTCCCAGGGTTTATAGGTGAGTCTCAGCAGAAGAGGCATCCTCTCTAGAAGCGGCATCCTCTCTACTATCCTAATGGTAATATTTATAATTATAAACCTTGATTTAAAATCTACTTTAAAATGTTTACACTTAAAAATTACATTCATTTTGTGTGTGTGTGTGTGTGTGTGTGTGTGTGTGTGTGTGCACGTACGCATGCACGTGTATGTGGTGGGCGGATGCTGTTGTTCCTATGGCTGTGAGAAATAAACCACAGAGTTCGACAAACACACTTAGGAGTTTATTAGGGAAAAGCAGGGCTAAGAGGGACGAAATGTGGTAGACCAGCAGTCTCCGAGACTCTTCACTCCTGCTCTGGGCTGGTCATTGACCAGGGTCATCTCCTGAGAAAGTAAGCAGTCCTGGCCAATTGGCGCAGATCTGGAGGGGCAGCGACAGTTCACCAACTGATCTGCTCTTGGGACTGTGTGCGGAGTCTCCCCTGGGGACAGTGGCCACAGAACCGGGTTGCTAGTGTGCATATCTCTCTACTGTGCCTCTGGTGTGCTTCTTTCTACTGTATAGCTGGTGGCTATTGGAAAAATGCCAGTGACTCTGAGTGCACAAGGGCCCAGCGTGCAGACTCAACAGTGCACAAGATGACTCCAGTGGAAATGACAAGGGAGGGGACAGGCGATAGGAAAGCTGTGGCAGAAGCTGAGACCTTGGTCTCTGGCTCCTTGGTCTATAGCTTCAATTCACAGAGACTGATGAGGGGTGGGGGAGGAGAGCACTGCACATGAGTGATTCAGCCACCGCTGTCAGCCTGAGGGGCAGGGTCAGTGTAATGGGAGAATCCCAACATATACATTCTAGGGGAGAGACAACACATGTGGGTGAGGGTATATGTATGTAGGTCCAAGAGAAACTTTCAAGAGTTATTGTTTTCTACCAAAAATCTTTCAGGGATTGAATTCTGCTTGTCAGTCTTAAAGGCAAGTTTTTTTAAAATAATTAAACCATCTTGCTGTCTAGAGAACTGCTTTTGATGTATCCAAAACATTCGTATAATTGGTGCTTTTGTTTTTCATTTGATCCTAAAAATAAAATTTTTCCATGTTTCTTTTCCAATAATTCATGGACCATTTTTTTCTCTCTATTATCATGTAGTTGTGTAGGTAGATTCTCTTGCTATTTACTTATAATTTATCATAACACAGTCTTATAAGAAATAGGAAATAATATTATTTTTTGTGTTTGTTAATACTTAAATTATTATTAACAATGTAATGTATTTTAGAGAGAGTTCCATGTGCTGCTGAGAAGAATATGTGCTTTGTGTGCAATGTTGTGTGAATGTTTGTAAAGCCATTTGATCCCTGGTGCCTTTTAATTCTGAAATTTCTTTCCTGATTATGGAAAGGTGAGCATAGCGACCTTACACTCAATCTCCTCTCTCTCTCTCTCTCTCTCTCTCTCTGTGTGTGTGTGTGTGTGTGTGTGTCTGTGTGTGTGTGTGTGTGTGTGTGTGATGGGGGTGTTTCTGTTTGTGTGTGTGTCAGCCAAGGATCAGTTGCTCAAAAGCACTGCAAACACTTAAGGTGAATCCCCTTTCTATGCACCAGACTTGTTTCTGATCCCTATCAGTTTTACAACCTATCCATTATGCAGGTTCTCACTAGCTTCAGAAGTTCCCCAATTTGTACACCTTGAGGTGTCTAATGTCTAAACCAGCTACTATCTCCTGAGCATGTTTGGTGTTGGGGAGGCAGGAGAGCACTGAAATCTGTTCCTGGAGAATCCATCTCAATGTTTTCTATTCTATTCAGTAATAAAAACCATGGATGAGCCTGTCAGGGGTGTCTCAGAAATAATTATTCTAAGATTATTGCAATATATGAAACTGTGTGCTGAGGTAGACAATATTGAATCAGTTCTCAGTTATGCATTCTATATTCTTAAGAACAAATATTGAGTAAAAGCAGAAAATAAATGCATGAAAAATGTAACAATATAAAAGAGAATTGGAACAGCTTGTGCAGCAGGTAGATACTGTCCAACAGGTGGCAGAGCATCTCTCTTGCTGCGAATTTAGGAACATTTTGACTGACTTCTGTGAGAGCAGCTACAGTCAGCAGCCATTTGCACACAACTGAAGAACCTGCAGTGCTGTGGAGGACAGAGGAGGGGAGCTGACCACAGAAGCATCTTGCCTGGCTGAATGCCACAGTCCCCAGGGAGAACAATGAAGACACTGACTGGACCTTTTGTCCTGTGCTTGTGGCTGCAGCTGAACTGTGAGTGAGAGCTTATGGGAAACAAGGCACTTGTCTATGTTCATTATCAGTGTGAGGAACAGACAGATTCCTCCAGGGTTCCTGAAATCACCATGGGAAGAAAACCAATGTCTGGGGAACGGTGTCCTGATGGTCTTCCTGCTGTTTCCTTTTGTACAGGTGTGAGCAGAGGAGAGCAGCTGCAGCAGCAGCCTTCTCTCCTGAGTGTCCAGGAGGGAGGCAGCGCCATTGTCAACTGCACCTACACAGCCACTGCTCCTTCCTTCTTCTCCTGGTACAAGCAAGAGCCTGGGGCAGGTCTCCAGTTCCTTTTAAATATTCTTTCAAATGTGGACAGAAAAGAAGAACAAGGACTCACTGTCTTACTGAATAAGAAGGACAAACATCTCTCCCTGAACATCACAGCTGCTCATCTTGGGTACTCAGCCACATACTTCTGTGCAGCAAGTGCACAGTGCTCCCCATGCACCTGCTGCCTGCACACAAACCTGTGACCATGGCTGGAGACAAATATATTTTTCACTGTTGACACCATAAATTTCCTGTATTTTATGTTTCAAAGATGGATAGTCTAAAACATCTTGAAGTTCTGTTTCTAAAATATACAACAATTGCTAGAGCATCTTGAGTGAGAATAACTAATTATATGTCAAGACCTAGTTGTCTGTCAGATGCCATTAGATTGCCCCCACTTCAAAGACAGCACTGGTAGAGATACTCATGATGGAAAGGCTCTTACTTTTTAATAAAATACTTGATGTATTTATTAGAAGATTAATATGGGATAGGACATGAAAACCACTATAATACACAGCAAAATACTCCCTTAATTACAAAAATCAGAGAGTGACAGAGTCCCGTACCCTGGCAGCTCTCTATGGAGTGTTGAGAGAAGCATGTAAGATCCATGTGTCTGTGATGTCCTGCTGTGGGCCAGGTCTGTGCATGGTGCAGGGTCATTTGCATAGCAAAGGGAAGACAACTTCTCCTGCATCCCCTACAGGAGGCTCCAGTGTCATCCTGCCTCTGCCTCCAAAGTGATGAAATCAAAGCATGTGTCATCCTGTCCCTTGAAAATACTTGTTCTTAACTTCTAAGCTATCTCTCCAAGCTCTGAAGGGACACTAGCTCACCCAAGCATGTGGCTCTGGCAAGCCTTGCGCTTCTATGACATTCCCTCTGCCTTGCTGAAAACCTTTAGATTACATTCCTAAAGCTAGCCACCAAGGTCTATTCCCTTATTTGGCCGCTTCCTACTCCTGAGGGTGACTACCAAAGTCCAGCAATCAAAAGCCTCTCTGGCTCACCTAACTGACATGTTGATTAAAATCAAACACCTCGAGGACAGAGAGAGCCGAGGAAACAAGCTCCACCTGGGGCAGAAACCAGGCACAAATCCAGCCCTGGGAGCCAACCCAGTCCTGGGACACTGATTGAGGCAACGACCTGACTCAGAGCCCGTGACCTCCACTGGAACCGGAGTGGGACTGAACCAGTTACCCAGGACAAGGAGAGAACGGGCTCCATCAGAAGCAGAAGATAGGAGTCAACCCGGTCCCGGGACTCGGGCACATCAGGATTGACCCAGCGACCAGATCCAGAGCCAGCGATCTCCACCAGAGCAGGTCCAACTCCAAGCCAGAGACATCTACAAGAGGAGATCCAGACCAAGATTTACAGAAACAGATCAAAGCCAGCAGCCTAGACCAAAGTAGGCTTGAGATAGCAAACTCCAAGAGAGCAGATCAAAATACGGGAACACTGAGCTACCTCCAGGAACAGGAATAACCAACGAAGTAACTCGAACTGGGACACTGACTGTACCACTAGGAAAACCATCTTAGCTTTTGATCTACTGACACATAGGAAATTATTCAACAGAAACTTAGACACCACCATCCACACCTATTAGAGGAAAAGATGAGAAGAAAAGGTAGGATCACAAGCTACACCACAAAGAACAACACAATACCAGTGAAACCCAAAGACCCTACAAAAGTAAGCCCGGAACAACCAAATATGGATGACCCAGAAGAAAATGATATAAAAAATAACCACAAGAGAATATCTGAAATTATTAAAGATGAATTGAGAAATTACCTTAAAGAAATGGAAGAAAAAACAAACAAAAAATAGAAGATATCACCAAATCACTAAAAGAAAACCAAGAAAAAGCACTCAAACATATAATAGAAACTATTCAGGTCTTGAAAACTGACATAGGAAAAATAAAGAAAACACAAGCAGAAGGAATTATAGAAACAGAAATCATGAGGAAAAGAACAGGAACCATAAACGCAAGTATAAACAACAGAATACAAGAAACGGAAGAGAGAATCTCAAATGTGGAAGATAAAATAGAGGAAATGACTCATCAGTTAAAGAAAACATTAAATCTAACAAAAGACTAACCCAAAATATCCAGGAAATATGGGACAACATAAAAAGGCCAAATCTTAGAATAATAGGTATAGAAGAAGGAGAAGAAAGTCAACTCAAGGGCACAGAAAATATATTTAACAAAATCATAGAAGAAAACTTTCCCTACCTAAAGAAAGACATGCCTA